>JAVKPL010008854.1:0-34000 GCA_032173675.1 Gastrolobium villosum | reverse complement strand
CTTCCATGTGCATGCGAAGAGAGTTTTTATTCCTTACAGCATTAATCCCTGGACCCTCCAATCCAAAAAAGAAGATAGATATATACCTTAGGCCTCTGATAGATGAGTTGAAGATGTTGTGGAGTGAAGGGGTCTTGACGTATGATGTATCATTGAGGCAAAATTTCATGATGCGGGCTGCCTTAATGTGGACAATAAATGATTTTCCTGCATATGGGATGTTAAGTGGATGGCAGACATCGGGGAAACTTGCATGTCCGGTTTGCTTAGAACGGAATGTCGGTTTTAGCTTGCAAAATAGTCGCAAGGTTTGTTGGTTTGACACTCATCGGAGATTTCTGCCACACAACCATCCGTATAGGAAAAATAAAAATGCCTTCAAGAAAGGGAGAGTTGAAAGGTCAGGTGCAATCCATCCTTTAAGTGGCAATGAGATATGGGAGAGGGTGAAGCATATTCCAAGTGTTGAAGAGGCGCCCGATTTGGATGATATAGAGGGGTATGGCGTAGATCACCATTGGAACAAACGTAGCATCTTTTGGGATCTACCATATTGGAAAGATCAATTGTTAAGACATAACCTTGATGTAATGCATATTGAGAGAAACGTGTTTTGCAATATTCTATACACTGTGATGGACACCAAAGGATCAACGAAGGACACTGTAAATGCAAGACTGGATATAGCTAACATTTGCATAAGGCCAGATTTGCATTTGGTTGAGGCCACCAGGGGACGGACTTTAAAACCTAGAGCACCGTATACACTGAACAAGGACAAGAAATTAGAATTGTTACGCTGGGTTAAAGATCTAAAACTCCCAGATGGTTATGCATCCAAGTTGTCGAGGTGTGTTGATATGAACGAGGCAAAGTTATTCGGGATGAAAAGTCATGATTGTCATGTTTTCTTTCAGAGATTGTTGCCATGGGCCTTCAAAGCCTTGCCTAAACATGTATGGAGTATACTGACTGAATTGTCAATGTTCTTTAGAGAGATTTGTGCTTCTCAGCTTAATGCTGAAAGGTTACGACATCTGGAGGCAAGCATACCAATAATGCTATGCAAGCTGGAGATGATATTTCCTCCGACCTTTTTTGACTCAATGGAACATTTGCCTATTCACTTGGCTTACGAGGCAAGGGTTGGAGGTCCGCAACAATATAGATGGATGTATCCGTTCGAGAGGTAAGATTCTTTTTAATACGTTTAATTGAGCCACTTAATGCATAGTTTGTGACGATAGCCAATTCTTTTGCTTGTAGATTTTTAAAAACACTGAAGGATAAGATTAGCAATCAAAATCATGTTGAAGGCTCAATTGCTGAAAAGTATCTCATCGAAGAGGCAAGTAAATTTGCATCGTACTATTATCCCCCTGAATACATATCAAGATGGAGAGGAGCCCCTCGAAATGATGATGGCGGTGATATGAGTGCTCAAATATCAATATTTAATTATCCAGGACGTGTCGTAGGAAGGACAAGTAAGTCAAATCTTGAAGGAAGGGATAAGCAAGTGGCAGAGTGGTACATTCTAAACAACTGTTCAGAGGCTGCTCCCTACATTGAGTGAGATTTTATTTGTTTTTAGATTGGTGCCAAATGTTAGAGGGGATCAGAATAATGATATATATTTTTATTGCAGTTACTTTTCCAAATGGTTTCGATCCAATAATCCCAGCTGGCCAAGTTCTGAACTTGATCAACTCATTCCCTCTCGGTTTCCTGTATGGTTTCGAGAGCACTTCGTTGCTAACCCATCAGCTGCACATGATGTTGCATGGAGTTTAGCTGACGGAGCTGCAACAATTGTCACACACTTAAGAAAATATATCATCAACGGGTACAAGTTTGCAACCGTAGCAGCGAATGCAAATACATCTTGTTGTAACTATGGTGTATCTGTTCGAGGTGGACTGGTCGACGGTAATGAGGACGACTACTACGGGAAGCTACTTGACATAATTCAATTGGATTACAGGGGGAAAAAAAGGTTACTTTGTTTAAGTGTGACTGGTTTGATAACACTCCTCGCGGGACAAAAGTTGATAAATATGGCAACGTTGAGGTTCATCAGTCAAGGAGATATACAGTGGGATATGACCCATTCATACTTGCTCAGCAGGCCGAACAAGTTTATTATACATCATACCCTACAGCCCCACAAGGGTGGATAGCAGTTATCAAAACCAAAGCTCGAAATATTATCCCAGAGTCCAAAGAGTCACAAACAAATGAAATATCTGAACCATTTCAAGCTAATGTGGAAGATTTATTGCCCGTAAATATTGTAGAGGATGATGTGCCAATCAATCTCTTTGATTCTGCTGCAGAGTTAGACATGATTCTTATCCGTGAGGGGAATGAGGAATCAGATGATGACGAACAAGAGACTTATTCAGATAGTGAACCAGAATTGGACGAATATGAGACTCCAGAGGAAGGCGCACAAGAAGAATTAGAAGAACAGGATTCATCCGAATGATCACTCTTTATTGATGTTGTTATGCTAAAGACATTTATCAATTTGCCTTGACTTGTAAACTTTACTGATATTGTTATTCTGTACATTTTATGGCCTTTCAATTATTTATGATAGAGCTCATTAGTAACTTGTTTATGGTTGGGCATTGCATATTATTTTGTTCATATTCAAACATTATTTTTATAAAGCTTTGCAGATGGATCATTCTCAGCCAGATGGCACTGGTGCATGCAGTAGAGGACGTGCCCGTCCTATCACCACCGACAGAGGAGATAGGATAGAGCTCGTGATGCCTCCCACACGCTTATCATCCTCCCCCTCTACTACTGACTCCGTTATAGGTCCCAGCGGTCTTCCTCCCACTCCTCCTACACTTTTGGGCGTGCCAGAACAGGTTAAAACTAACTCCAATTTGAATAAGTTAAATATTAATGTTTTATTTATAATTTTTGACACTAACTGCTTGAATGTTTTACAATTATTTGACTTTTGTAGGATCCGTCCCCGTCCTCTTGTGTGGGAGATACTCCTTTTTCCGAGGAGCCACTGTGGGGATCAGTTGATCCCGTCACCAAAAAGGTCTGGATTCGTCCGTTAGGGAGAACCGAGTAAGTTTTCTTTGTTACAATGAGGTACTAATTTCTTTATTTTTAACCTTCTTGTTTGTATGCTAATATTTTGATTTTTTTATTATCAGGTTCTACCCATATAAAGAACCAACCGAATACCTGAATAATATGATTTTTCGAAACTACACCCACACATGGGGTTTTTGGAAAGATGTTCCAGTCAACCAAAAAGAAGCTTGGCGTGATTCTTTCTTGGTAAGTTTGCCAATATTCTGGTTACTATACCATTTTTATCAACACGCATTTTAAATTAATCTCGTACACGATAATGTGCACTAATCGCTTGTCTCTTGAAAAATTTACAGCATAACTTCAGTTGGTTGCCCGAACACCGTGCCGATTTGATAGCCGCTTTCAAATATAAGGTTGGAAAATGGTATGCTAACAAAATGCACAATTTGAGGCATGACAAGGGTGATAACTCTTGGTGCAATTCTGGAGCTAAGCGTCAATTATTGGAAAATTGGGCCGTAGATGAGGACTTTAAGGCGAGGTCCGCCCGAAACAAGCAAAATAGGGCGCACATGGAAGAAGGCACTTATGCTGGCGGCTGCATTTCATACTCAGAGCATAAGAGAAGAATTGTAAGTGTGCATTATTTTTTATCTCGGTATTCTATATTTTGCACTTGTAATTAATTTTTTGTACCACTGTTTTTTTGTAGCAAGCTTCTGGGGAGGTGCCCCCAGATCAGGTTGAGTTTGCTACATTTCAGAGGACCCACACACAAGAGTCTGAAGGAGGGACTCGACGGTGGATTAACAACACATCCAAACAAATAGCGGTGAGTTATTAGTTACTTAATTTTTGTTTGATTTATTAGCATTTAATTCACTTAATGTTTATTAATATTTTGTTTTTTTTCTGGCATGTAGGTGGGATTCGAAAAGCTCCAAGAGGAGACACAAACACAGGTGACAGATGATGGAACCGCCTCCTCTCAGGTTGATAGCAATGAACTCTTCATTAAGGCGACTGAGCCATTTAATAAAAAAGGAAGAATTTTTGGCCTAGGAGCATCTGCTAGCAGCTTCAAGAGAACCAAGCGCCCCTCTAGACAACTTCCAAGTGTTTCCGAAGGTAAAGGCATTTATAGTTAATTGTTCAAAATTTCACTACCTAGTCCATTTAAATTAAGTACAAAACAATTAACATAAGAATATGTTGTTATTATTGCAGATGAGCTCGCCAGAATGCGAGCAATGACTGCTAAATTGGAGGCAGAATTACAGCAGCAAAAGGAGCAAAGGGAAAAAATGGACGCCGAATTGCAGCAGCAAAAGGATCTAAGGGAAAAAATGGATGCCGAGCTAAGGCAGGAAAGGGATAAAATGGACACCGAGCTAAGGCAACAAAAGGAGAAACAGAAAAAGACGGATAAATTGTTGCAGAAATTACTGAACAAAATGGAGAAGAAGAAAGAGAAGAAGAAGCAGAAAAAGATGATGAAGAATAAGAAGACTATAGACTCCTCATCCCCATTCTCATCCCCATCCTCATCCCCATCCTCATCCCACACCCATACCTCATGATGTATTCGAAACTTTTGTTTATGACTATCTTTATTAATACATTTTTCTAATTGTATGAGATTATAGTGTTGGTTTGTATGAGGATTATAGTGTGTTGGTTTGTATGAGATTATAGTGTTTGTTTGTATGAGATTATAATTTGTTAGTTTGTATGAGATTATAGTGTTTTTTTGTATGGGATTATAATTTGTTAGTTATTTCATTTCAATGAAACATAAGTATTTTGTTATGGTTGTATTCTCTACAGGTTTAAAAGTAAATTAAATTAATTTAATATATTTTTTTTTTAATTTTGCGACGGAAATTCAAGCAAATTCCATCGCAAATACTGTAGATTATTGCGACGGTATTCACTAATCCATCGCAGATTTTTATTGTGCGACGGTATTATAATACATTTCCGTCGCAAATCTTATGCTTACTTGCGACGGGATTTTCATTACATCCACATTTTGCGATGAAATTTTCAAAAATTCCATCGCAAATTTGCGACGGAGTTGTAATATATTTCCATCGCAAACTTTGCGATGGGTTCTGTCCCGATTTACTTTGAGACGAACAATTTTTCAACGGAAACTCCGTTGCAATTTGCGATGGTATTCTCAGTATTCATGTCAGCAGTTTGCGATGAAAAATAAGTTTTTTGCGATGGATTTTTTTGGTCGCAATTTGCGACGGAACTCATAACATGAAAATTCCGTCTCAAAATTCATTTGCGATGAGGTTTTTATAGACGATTTTTTTCAGTCGCAAATTCCGTCGCAAATGGTGTTTGCGACGAAATTTCCCAGATTTGCGACGGAAAATGGCCGTCGCAAAAACCCTATTTTCTAGTAGTGATGTAAGGAAGATGTAGAAGAATGAGTGTTTGTTCAAGCTTCTTGAGTATTGAGAGGAAAAGAAATGGTGGAACGAGAGAGAATGAGAAGAATTGAAGTGTTTTAGTGTTTTAAGTCACATGTACTCATCATGTGGGTACACACTTATCTACCTCACTCACTTAACTCTCAATCCAACTTTAGATATTGGTTTCCAATATTTTTATGGTAATATTTCCATATTTACTTTCACTTTTCGAGTAATTTTATCTACCCGCATTTTTACCCCTTAACTGTCATTTTAACTCTTTTTTCACCAAAGATGACTTTATTTCTTTTTCTCCTATCTTTCTTATAATTATTCTTCAATATTATAATTAATATCATTAATTCATAATTAAATCCAACACTACATGTGAGGGTTATTATAAAAACAACTTCCCTTATTGTGTAGGTAAGTTTGCTAGAAGAGGAATATCCCATTTTGTAATGGAAATTCTGTTGAGAGTAGTTGACAAAAAAATTGTAGAGGGACATATGAGATAGAGGGATATAAGTAAGAGAGGATAGCGAGACATTGATTAGGATTTGGATTGGGATTGATAACCGTTTGTTATTTCATTCAGTTTCTTTCATTACCGTAATCTGGATTGGCTGTTTGTCAATATGATATCAGCCTTTACCAATACAATATTATGTTTCTTCTTCAATTTTACCTCTATTATTAGTTGGGATCTATCACTTTCTTGACGTAAGGTCCTAACAACATAACACTTTTTAAGTGAACTTGATAGATGGTATAGTCAATAGGCGTATGATTGTTAGCTGAACTGGCTTTTGGATTTTTGTGCAGAATGTAATATTCAGAAACAGTAACCAAAGTGTCATTTTTTGGTAAATTATTTATCTAAATATCATGCGAACATTATAATATTTTTTACCACACTGCCATATGTTATAATTCGCTATCACTGATAGCGAATTACGTTCGCCAATAATTTCGTGACACGTGGCCCTATTGCAGACTAAATTATTAGCGAATTATGACACATCAGTTTTTTCCTCCGAAAGTGTGTCACAAAATCATTGGCGAACGTAATTCGCTACCAGTCATAGCGAATTATGACACGTGACAATATGGTAAAAGTACTATTCACGTAACATTTGGGTAAAAAATTTGCTAAAAAATGATATTTTGGTCACTATTCCTCTACTCGTTGTGTTATCACGTGGTGGTGAAGTTTGTTTGATTGTCGGCTCGAAGGAATGGTTCTTTTTACCCTAGAGGGAGGAATCTGTTATATGTCAGGGGAAAAACAAAGATTAAGCAGAGGGTGGCGTTCATTTTTAAGTATAGGCTATTTTATGCAAGGATACGACCAAAATTGATTTTTCTTTGGTAACCCTTTTACGAAAACCAACTTGCGCTAAAAATCTCTACAATTTAAGTTAAAGGTAGCTGAAATTTATATCAGAAATCGGTAAGCATTATTTTTATTTTGGTACTTAAATAGTAAAACATTCTTGAAAACCAAAGGCAGAAAAAGTGGCACAAAATAATTGATTTGACAATATTTTATCTTCAAGCGCCATTTAACAGATATTTTTCTACGCTCCTAAAATAGGATAAAGTGGACTCTGATGCCTCCTCCGCTTTGATACTTCCTTCTATGTGGGATTCATGGTCATAAGATATCTTCATTTTGACCAAAGTCTTATGCTCTTCTATTGCAGATAGTTGAAAACTTATCTTGTAATATGACAATCCTTGATACAGACATTCTCCTTCAATCACTTGCAGCCCAATTTCATGAGAAAACTCATCAATCTCCGTGATCTTCTCCCTCTGGCGACTTACTGGGGATGCATCTAAGATTCATTGATCCCAAAATAGAATTTGATTAGCATTAAAACGGGAAAATTTGTGTACTATATACAACACAAAAAATGATATTGGCATTTTCATGAACCAATTCTCCCAAAAGTTAAATTATTGAATGAAGGCACGGTTTGAAATAGTCATTTGGATTTAAAAGTGTAGATAATGTTTTCACCAAAAAAAAAAAGTGTAGATAATGTACAATGCCTATTTACCTTGTAGTAAATTTCTATTTTGGACCCAACCAATAGTCTCATATCATCAACTAATAATAACCTAGTAACACATTAGCTCAAGTACAAAGCAATAAAATGATAAATCTTATCCCTAAAGGTAACATCTATAAATAGTGAGTTAAGCTAGTACATATTTTCTAAATCCCATTCTCTTAGATGTCATTATGTACACATGCACCTCACATCCTCTTGATCTTGACCTTCTTCGTGTACAGGGAATAAATATTTGGTACTACTATTATACCAAAGACTCAGTGTATCCTACCAACGAAAATATTACATGTTAACTAATTTTATTTTTTTTCGGTCAAATTTTTTTTCTCTCCTCTGATATGTACTGCTCTCATCGATGAGATACACTGAATCTTGGTACAACAGTAATACCACAGATTTATTCGTGCACAGGGATTTACCATCCCTTATGGCGTCTCTTTCATAAACTCGCGCGAGTATACAGATCCCATATTAAATGTGACCATACAGTCTACATTCACAATACTCTTGGATCGATCAATTTCATATATATATATATATGTTTTTAATAGAATAAAGCAATAAGGATCGAAGTGTTGCAATATGTCGTGAGCCAATTTTTATAAAATCTCAAGCTATTAAGGAAATACACACCCCTTTTGTCCCTAACTATATATACCCACGAAGCAAAACTCACCAGGCAAAAAGTTAAAGATGATGATTGTCCCAACCCCTCCATCGCCTTCCATCACTTGCACATCTTTCACAATATTTGGGAGAACTTTTGGACATATGATAGTGAAGTCCTTGAACAGAGCTGCCTAGAGGGTTTCTAACCCCACCTTGAACTCTGCTTGGGAGTTGAATTCCTTTATCATGGCTGTTTAAGACATGCTTTTCCAAAGCAGCATGATATTTATATATATAGTACATGAAATTAGAGAATCTTTTTGAAGCCTTAACAAAATGTTCCATCTTGTCATTGAGATGTAAGCATTACCAACTCCCACCTAATTAATTATAAAAGGTTGGTAACCCTTTGGCCAAAGGGTTAGAATATTCTTACTATCAATTTTTTCTACTACCACTCCATTATCACTCTAATCATTATTGAATTAGAGGAAAAGTTGAATGGAGAGAGAAAAAAAAACTTTTAAATCCAATGATGATTAAAGTGATAGTGGAGTGGTAGTAGAAAAAATGGATAGTAAAAATATCCTACCCCTTCGCTAAAACCAATTTGTGCTAGGAACAGTGACTAAAGTGTTATTGTTTGACAAATTTTTTACCCAAATGCCATGTAAACTGTACTTTTTACCAAACTGCCACACAATGTAATTTACTACAACTAGTAGGGAATTACGTTCGCCTATTATTTCATGACACGTGACCATATTATATACAAATTCATTACCACTAGTAGTGAATTTAATTCAATCAGTTTTTTTCACTAAAATATGCCACGTGTCACAAAATCATTGACAAACGTAATTCGCTACCGATCGTAATGAATTACCTCGCCTGCCACTTTGTTAAAAAGCACTGTTCGCGCGTGCTATTTGGATAATATCACTTTGATCGATGTTGCAAATAGCTATACAGTGAAGTTAAAGGCAGCTGAAATCCTATTTCAGAAACCAGTGAACATTACTTTTATTTTGCTACTTAAAATAGTAAAACACTCTTGAAAACCAAAGGTAGAATAAGTGGCCCCAGATTATTGATTTGACAAAATTATCATCAAGTGCCATTCATCAGATATTTTTCTAGGCACGTAAGATAGAATAAAGTGGACTCTGATGTCTTCACAGGTTTGATGCTTTCTTCAATGTGGGATTCATGGTCGTAAGATATCTTCACCTTGACCAAAGTCTGATGCTCTCCTATTTCAGATAGTTGAAAACTTGTTTTGTAGTATGACAATCCTTTATTCAGATACCCTCCTTCAATCACTTGCAGCCCAATTTCATGTGAAAACTCATCAAGCTCTGTGATCTTCTCTCTCTGGTAACTTACTGGAGATACATCTGAATTCATTCCCAAAAAGGAGTTTGATTAGTAGTATTAAATAAAGGGTTTATTATCTATAATTTAACATGACCAGAAAAAATTTCCTACACTCACAACATTTTGTGGGGCCCGCAGCAAAAAAAAATAAAAATTCTGGCACGCATAACGAATCTCATAACATAACACAAACATTTTTCCTACAACATAACTCTTATAAAACCCTTAAATAAAACAGAAAATTTGTATATGACATAACACAAAAATTAATATTGGGATCATAGCCCTTTTGTTCCCAACTGCCCCATTAAGTAACACTCACCAGACAAAAAATTAAAGATGAGGATTGTACCAACCCCTCCATCACCTTCAATCACTTGCACATCTTTCACAATATTAGGGAGAACTTTTGGAACTATGGTAGTGAAATCTTTGGACAGAGCTTCCCAGAGGGTTTCCAACCCCACTCTGAACTCTGCTTGGGTGTTGAATTCCTTTATCATGGCTCTTTAAAACGTGTTTTCCCATAGCAGCACGATATTGATACATATAGTGCAAGAAATTAGAGAATCTTTTTTCTAGCCTTATGGACAAAAGAAAAGGTCATCCTCCACCATCTCATTGACATGTGAGCGTGGAATATACCTCTTTTTTTAATGAAGGGAAGGGAAAGGTTCCTGTGTATATTAATTCTATACAAATAAGTTCCGGTAAACTGTATGTCATTTTTTGTTATAACAAGTGTGTGTCATTTTAAATGATATAAGGTTATGTTATTTTAAGAGAGAGAAAGAAATAGATAAAGGAGGAAAGAGTTGACAAAAAAAAAGATGTGGGTCCACCTTTTGTAAGAGTGAAAAGATAAAAATTGTGTCATTTAAGAGGATAAACACTTTCCCCGGTATGTTTAAGGGTTTTATTAAGAGTTTTATAAGAGTTATATTGTAGGAAAAATAATTGTGTTATGTTATAGAGATTCGTTTTGCGTGCCAGAGTTTTTTTTACTGCGGGTTCCACAAAATGTTCCATGAGTAAGAAATTTTTTATGGTCATGTTAAATGATAGATGATAAACCCTTTTATGAATCATGTTAAAGGATATAAGTTATCTCATGTCATAAATTGTGGGCTCCATCATCTGAAAAAAAAAAAAGAAAAAAAAAAGATGACACAGTTATTTAAAGTTATTTAAGGGATATGTAGGAGAGAAAATTATCAGATTGTATCATGAGAGTAATTTTTTCCTATGTTTAAATAAGTTTGATGCCGTAAAGAAAATATGGTTGGTGGGAATAAAAATATTATTAATTAATAAAGTATAGGATACCTGCTACACGTAATAGAGTTGGTCTGATAGCTAGATGCCAATCATTTTGTTCAAGCCAAATTAATAAATTTATGGATAGATATTATTTGAATGAACTTATTAATTATATGCATATCGTTGAACAAAGTAGCATTCAAACAGGGCTAACATGAAATGTAGTATATCACAATTTAATTTAGGAAATAATCCGTTTATAATTTTTTTTTTTACAAATACACTATATTCTTCCAGGAGAAGATAGTATAACATAATATTCTTCCAGAAAAACATAATATAATTTGTAAGAATTTGTAAATAAAAAATTTATAAATATAATATTCACTATTTAATTTACATATAAACAAATATTAGTTAAGTGGTAAGAAATTTATTTATTTTTAATTAGAAATCTCGAATTCGAGTCAAATTTACTTACATTATAATTATTCGATTGAGTAAATCAACATCTACAACAATAATTTCTTATCTCAATCTAGTTAGATCAGCGGTAGAAGACAGGCAAGAAAAAATTCAGAGGAAGAAAATAAAAAATAAATTAAAAAAGTAACACCAGATAACCAGTCAACGATATTCTTTTTATTTTGGGTAATTGAAAAAGATTCGGACATTCTTGAAAGGCCACAAATCAAAGCACAATGACCGGCCCCAGATAATTGACATGACAATATAATCTTCAAGCACGATTCAACAGATATGTTTCTAGGCATCTAAGAAAGGACAAAACGGCCTCTGATGTCTTCACTGGATGGGAACTTTCCTGTGTGTCTGACTCATAGTCATAAGAGATCTTCACTTTGGCCAGTGTCTGATTCTCTCCAATTTCAGATAGTTGATAACTTACCTTATAGTATGAGAAACCTTGATTCAGATGCCCTCCTTCAACCACTTGCAGCCCAATTTCATGGGATAACTCATCAAGCTCTGTGATCTTCTCCTTCTGGTAACTCACTTGTACATCTATTATTAATTCTCAAAAAAAAAAAAAAAAATGAATTTGATTAGCAGTATTGGATAAGGGAAATAGTTTTCTCATTTTACATGAGAAAATTATCTCATATTACACTCACAAATATGAGTGGGTCCCATCTTAACTTTTTTGTCTTCTCATCTTTTTTGTGGACCCCACTCATATATTGTGAGTGTAACATGAGATAATTTTCTCATGTAAAATGAGAAAATTAATTCCCATCTAATAAATCAGAAAAAAAATTATAACATTAACATTAAAAGGAAGCCGTGCTCACCAGAGGAAAAAGTGAAGAGAAGGATTGTACCAATCCCTCCATCACCTTCTATCACTTTCACTTCTTTCACAATATTTGGTATAACCTTTGGAATTATGAATGCCAAATCCTTGGACAGAGCTTGCCACAGGGTTCCCAACCCCACACTGATCTCTGTTTGGCTGTTCAATTCCTTTGTCATGATTGTTCAATATGGACTTGAATTGAGAAAGCATTATCTATATATATTAGTGGACTTCAAGATAAAATTAAATAATATCAACATCAACAACAATTATTCAAAATTAATTGGGTGGGTAGTAAATGAACCCAAATAAAAAATACAATAAATTTGTAAAATTTATATTCTAAAAAAATTATTAACACCATAACTAACCAAAAATCATTCTTCAAGGAAGAAAATCTGGTGATACCTTCTCATGTTCTCTCCAACGTGTTACATATTTTAAAGATGCCTTTTTGTTTTCTTATGAAGAATAAAGATGGTAATAAAGAAAATACGCATGGTTAGTAGGATATTTATGAGGAGGGATATTCTTACTACTAAAATTTCCTATTACTAACTCATTACCTATCTAATCACCATTGGATCAACATTTTTTTTTTTTTAACTTTTTAGCATTCTCTCTCTTTGATTCAATGGTGATTATATAGGTAGTAAGTTAGTAGTAAAAAAATTTGGTAATAAGAATATCCTCCTCGATATTTATTATGGTTTCTTTCTTTACTATTACCATAGGAATACTTTCTTTGTTTATCATATTAACTATTTAAAAAAATATATGAATATGTTATTCTTAGTAAATAATTGATGCACATTTATTTATTCTATTAATTTTCTAAAAGACTTAATATGCCAGGTCATGATTTTAGTAATTTAATTAAATTTTTTACAAACTTAAATAATTCGATAATTAAATTTGTTAAATTTATGTTTTAAAGATAATATTAATAATGTAATATTTAAAATTTCCTTTTAAAGGAAGAGAACTATGTGTGCAAATATTCGCATGTTATCGAAATAATAAGTATTTCACATAATTTGATAGGTTCCTTTTTGTTTTCTTATGAAGAGTGCGGTTGTGAAAAAGAAAATAGTCAAAATACGATTGGTTGTTGGCATTCTTAGTTCTTAATTGTAGGATATTAATCATGGTTTCTTTCTTTATTATATCAATGGGAATAATTTCTTTGTTTATTATATTAATTTTAATAAAAATGCGAAAACGTTCGTTTTTGTAAATAATTAATGCATCTTTATTTATTACATTATTTTTTCAAAAGACTTAAGATCAATATCATGATTTTTCTAACTTAAATAATGTTTATATACTATATGAAGTGTATTAAAATAAATAAATAATAAAATAAAATAAATTATTTGCTAGATAAGCAAAAGATTACACAAATAAGAGTATTTTTATAAAGAATTTCAGAAAATTCCTTGTCATTTTTAATAAAAACATTAAACATATGAAGCATGATGATAAAATATGTTATGACAGTCATATGGCGATGTAGTTAAATCTACTTAATATCATATGATAATTATCGTAAAGCAACATAGTAAATGTTAAAGTTATACGTGAGGTTAATGTAAGTGTTATGTTAAATGTCCAGTGGTAAGAATGTTAATATTAATTAATAATATAATTATCTTAATGCTAGCTAGTAATTAGCACACCTTGACACTATCTAGTGTTTTTACCATTTCAATGAATTTTTGAAATGATAACGGTTGACTAAAGCTACCATTAATCAATTTTATGCTTATTTTATTGGATTTATGTGTAGTGCATTTTCAAAATGCAAAATGCTTGCGAAGTGTCAAGGGAGGGATGTGTAGAATTTGAAAATAGAGGGTGTAAGTGAAAATCTAGCAAATAGTGGAGATGTTATGTTAGAGTAATTTCCTTCAATAATAATAAACATTGTTCGGCTTTATTAATCCCATGCAATATGAGAGAATTCTCTCATGCAATAGAGATAATCATGTATGGGACCCACCCGCTATAGAAAAAGAAAAAATAATAAAAATAAGTAACACAAAAATCGATGTATAGGAGAAAAAAATTCTCTCCTACAACATAAGAGTATATTTTCCCAACATTGTTTGTATCTTCAGCAATATGATCAAGATCAATTTTCAATATCACTTTTAAATTCACAATAGACCATGCCCTCTTCAAAAGTTCACTCCACCTCACATGGCTAGACCAGACTTAGCGGGGGATCAGTCACCCTTCTCTTGATACAAGCTACTCATGAAGCCTTTGCCATCAATGAAAGGCACAAAAGGTCAACTATCACATGCTGAATTAGAATGTAAATATAGCATTGACCATATAAAAGATGTAGCAAAGAATTCAAGAAATACATTACCTGGGAATTGACTTTAAGAAATAAATATTAAATTATAACCACTTGCTGAATTTTCAATAAACAGTCATAAACCAAAGAGAGCATATAAGGCGATGTCACATTGGTATTTCCTGTGTGTATCAAACGAAAGTAGTCATGGCTATCTCAAGTAGAAATGGCTTAATATTAGTCCTGCTATTGTTTGCATTTTGTGAAATGCAAATCATTGCAGGAAAAGACAATCTATCTTGCACCTTCCGCAGCAGTCCATGCTTTAGAAAGAAAATACCATGCCCTGCTGAGTGCCCTCTAAAATCACCATCTGACCCAAAAGACAAAGTCTGCTATCTTGACTGCAACTCTCCCATATGCAAAACTCAGTGCAAACGTAAGATCATTCTATGTTTATGTTGAGATATATAAAACTATTAATGTAGCATCACCCAACAGCTTAAGCTTTTAGGTTGAATTGGTTCTTAACATGGTATCAGAACCTCGGTGTACCGGGTTCGATCCTCGCCGCCCCCACTTTCTTTCAAGTGGAATTTCTTTGTTAGCACATGTAGTTGGGCCTGTGCATTGTCCACCCTTCAAGCCCAGTGGGCTCTCGTATGAGGGGGCGTGTTGAGATTTATAAAACCATTAATGTAGCTTCACCTATACATTTTTGGGAGAGTTAGTTCATAACACGGTATCAGAGTCTCTATAATCAAGTGGTCTAGAGTTTGATCCTTCCTGCCCCATTCATTCTTCTTATAAAAAGTTTTAACCTAGAGTTGGTTCATGACATCATTAACTAAAATTCTTGATTTGCATTTTTTTTTTTTTTATGTGAGTGTAGTTTCATTTACCATTTTGTGGAAGTATAACAAAGTTTTCATTTCTATATTTGATTATAACAGATCGGAAACCAAATTGCAATGGCCATGGATCTGCATGCTTAGATCCCCGCTTTGTTGGAGGAGATGGCATTGTTTTCTACTTCCATGGAAGGCGCAATGAACATTTCAGCTTAGTATCTGATGTCAACCTCCAAATCAATGCACGTTTCATTGGCCTTAGGCCAGAAGGTAGAACCAGGGATTATACTTGGATTCAAGCATTGGGAATACTATTTGATTCCCACAAGTTTTCTATTGAGGCCAGCCCAGTAGCAATCTGGGATGATGAAATTGACCATTTGAAGTTCTCTTATAATGGAGAGGGACTTGTCATCCCAGAAGGTTACCCCTCTACATGGCAATGCCCAGAAAATCAACTAAGAGTAGAGAGAACATCAAGCAAGAACAGTGTTATGGTTTTTCTACCAGAAATTGCAGAGATATCTGTGAATGTGGTGCCTGTCACTAAGGAGGATAGTAGAATCCACAACTATCAAATTCCTGATAATGATTGCTTTGCTCACTTGGAGGTACAGTTCAAATTCTATGATCGATCCTCCAAAGTTGAAGGAGTTCTTGGAAGGACTTATCAGCCAGATTTTCAAAATCCAGCAAAGCTAGGTGTGGCAATGCCAGTAGTTGGAGGGGAAGATAGCTACAGAACCACATCACTTCTTTCTGCTGATTGTGGTGTTTGTTTATTTGCTCCTGCTGAAGCCTCAGCAAAGAAGATCTCTGTGATGGAATATGGTATGTTGGATTGCACTGGTGTTGCCAACAGTGGGAATGGTATAGTATGTAGAAGATAAATTTCAAAGTCACCAATAATGTGCTTCTAGAATGATTGAAAGTTGTAATTGTGATAAGATATTGTTTTCTGTTTTCTTGTGGCATAAAAGAAAGTGTTCTGTATACAGATTTCCTAATGAATAAAAAGTGTAATCTTTTGTTTGTTTAACTCATAAATGAACAAATTGTGTGATTCCCATGCAAACTTCTCTCGTTTCATACCCTAAATAATAATAAAAAGTTGCATCGAATTTGCATTTGCTCTTAATGAATGACACCTCCCATAGAGCTCCATGTAAGGTGGATGATAAGCCGCGAGCTATAATGAAACACCGTGTATTGAAATATGTTAGTGCATAAAAAATAACAGACATGCGAGATTTCACGAGACTTTCGGACATATATTCAAGAAAGGACAGCGAGAAACTTATCATGTAGAAAAAGCAAAGTTCAAGAAATGAAATTGAGGGCATGTATTCTGAAAATTACTTATAACCTCCATATATTGTAAGGTGTAAGGACAATTGGGGGAGCTCAACTCCTGCAATCAATTACTAAACCAGCTCATTGGCTCCAATCATTATCAGTCTATTATATTAAATAGTAAATTAATTGCTTAAGGGCCAAAAAAATGGACTACAAAAGCATTAACTAAATAAGAAATAGCCTTCATTCACCAATCAGAACTTTTCAACTAGTCCCATTCCCAAGGCCAGAACAGCCACTGTACTTAATGGCCCTTGGCCAGAATAATGGATGCACTGAGAGCTCATCTTCCACGAGGGTTTACCAATTGTGAGAACACTGCACTTGTAGCAGTATCTACTGCATCATCATCCGTGCAAGAGTTTCCCCCATCAATCATACTCACACTGTGATCAAAATGCTCAGAGGGTGTCAACTGAATTCCAGTGATGTGGTTTGTGCTGTTATCTTCAGGTTCCATGAGAGCTGATGAGGTCTCTTGAAGCTGCAAAGCATATTCAAGATTCCACAAGACATCTCCCATAGACGGCCGGTCAACGCCGTGCTCGGCCAAGCACTTGTCAGCTGTCTCCCCAAACTTCTTGAGAGAAGCTGGATTCACCTTTCCCACCAGATTTTGATCCATGATTTGGTCAAGCATCCCTTTTTTCTGCCAGGTCATTGCCCACTCAGCTATATTAACCTGCTCCCTTGGAAGGACAGGGTTCAAAGCTGGTCTTGTGCATAACACTTCCATTAACACTACTCCAAATGAATACACATCTGATTTCTCAGTAAGCTGTTGCCTTCTGAAGTATTCAGGATCAAGATAACCAAAACTACCTTTAACAGCAGTGCTTACATGGGTCTGATCAAGAGCAGGACCAGTCTTTGAGAGGCCAAAATCTGCAACTTTAGCAACAAAGTTCTCATCTAAGAGGATGTTTGTTGTCTTCACATCTCGGTGAATTATGCTTTGAGCTGCTCCGGTGTGTAGATAATGAAGGCCTCTTGCTGATCCAATGCAAATTTCAAGTCGTTGCTTCCATGAAAGGGGTGGCAGGTCTGTTCCATACAAATGACTCCGGAGAGGTCCATTAGCCATATATTCATAGACTAGAATCATTTCTGATCTCTCATCACAATAACCAATCAGAGACACGAGATGACGATGGCGAAGCTTGGATAACATTTCAATTTCTGTTCGGAATTCAGCAAGACCTTGCTCAGATCTTGGGTTACCCCTTTTAACAGCAACATTAGTCCCATCTTCAAGTGTTCCCTTATAAACCCTTCCAAAACCACCAACACCAAGAAGTAGCTTCTCATCAAATTTTTTGGTTGCATCTAGGATTTCTTGGAAACTAAAGAATCTTCCAAGATTCGATGAAGCTAGAGAAATGCAGCTTGCAGTTCCACTCTTCTGTGAAGTTGTTGACATTTTTGTCATTGTCAGAGAGTTTCCATATAGGGGTAATGGCAGCCATGAATGGCCCGGTTGAGTAGTAGTCTTTGACTTGCGACCCACCAAGCAGCATAAACACAAACCAACCACTACTACAGCAGCTAGAGCCCCAACAGCAGAACCAACTATTATTCCTATCTTGTTCTTCTTTGAAGGAGAACTAGGAAGAAGATTGTCAACTGAAGAAAGCCCATCCAAGCTCTTTAATAAATTGCTGATCTTCATTATCTCGAGGCCATTCATAGTGGCATTTCTGGTTTCTGCCATTGTATCTGGACCAACGCTTACAGTCAAAGTGTTAGAGTCTGCTGAGACATTGGAAACCATGTCCTTGTAGTAAGGCACAGACAAATCATTAGTTATGGATGAGAGGTCAAGACTTCCAAGAGCAATGTCAGAGTTTATGAACAAATTGAACACTAAAGTGTTGAGTGACTTGCTCATAATATCACAGAAGTGCACCCGGATAAAATAGGAGAAATTTGGATCCACAGGGAAGACCCAAGTAATGTTGAAATTCGGATCATTTACATTCGGATCCCCCATTGTTTCAGCAGTGGCATAGACCGAATTTGGGGCTGTCTCCGGCGTAACAGCCGCCGGGTACTTAATGCTCGAAGGGTTGACAGACACATTAAGCACGGAGCTGTTCACATGGAGGTAATTCTGATCATTCATCCAAGTCCTTCCCAGGGTGTCATTTTGGGCAGTAATCAAAGGACCACCCATGTTCAAGCGATAAACAGTTTCAAAAGCAAGTTCAGAAAGTCCATTGAATGGGGCTGGTGGGTCAATAGCCAATGCCTGATCAACAAACAACTCATTTGGTATTGACACAACTTCAATTGCATTGACAAAGGCTACTGAACCATTTGAAGGAATGAAAGTAACAGTCAAGGTATCAGAGGTAACATTGATTGCATACTCCTTGAACATATAAGAACCATTGTACTTCTTAAAGGTGAAGTTACTCAACAACACAAAATCATCAGTAACAACTGTTAAAGAAGCAGAAGTCAAATTATGGCCAGAGTTGGGAAGAGGGGAAAAATATAGCCTAACCCAGTGCCTACCTTCTTGCTGAATTTCAAATATGTAAGAAGATTTCTCGGTGAAAACCCGAGCTGATTGGTAAATTGGAAAAGGGACACTAGAATTGGAACTAGCTACAAAAGAATTCCCAGTTTTCAATACAAGTGAAGAATGTTGTGAATCAGGAACAAAAGTGCGACCTTGGAAGATGATGTTTTGGGAAGAACCACAACCAATTAGATAACTATCAGGAGGAGTGTACAAAGCAAATAACCCATTAACCAAAACCAGAAAAACAACCAAAATGTAAGGAACCCATTTTATGAGCTTCATCTTCACCATTATAGCTTCCTTCTGGTCTTCAAAAGTCCATAAACGGATTATGGATACCCAAATCCGGATTGCAAAATAACTGGATCCAAAGTAACCCCAGAATTGCAAATACCAATCCCAAACAGCTGGTAGCAAGCCACACAAAACCTGCACCAACCCCAGATCTATCAGAACCAATGTAATGAACCGGACATTTATATTAGAAGCAAGAAACAAAGTACGAAGTTTCTAACGTCACAAACACAACATAAAGACACAAACTTTACCTCAACAAGATTCTTAAATCTAGCATGCTATAGTTTTTTTTTTTTTTTTCTGACGTAAGTAGATTGAACATATGATATTTCAGTTCTGTAGGTAAAGAAAGAATTACCTTAATGTGAATAATCTGGACCCGAAGAGAACAAGGTTTGGAACATTAGAAGAAAACCCAGTTCAGATAACAAACACAAATCCCATTACTGAAAACTCATCAAATTGAGCTTTTTAGTGTGATTGCAAACACCCTTTTCCAGGCTGTTGATTAGGCTGTCAGTGACAGAGGAAATATGGGGACCCCACATTCAGAAAAGGAATATGAAACTTCAAACTCCAGCTACTATTTCTCCCTCTGTTTCCTCAAGATTTTGTGGAATGATTTTCAAATATCAGTGAGAAGAATTGTTTAAAGGGGTTTCGTACGGGAGAAATTTTTATTTGAGAATCTTAATTTTTTAAAATTACGATTCTTACAGATTATGATAATATTTGAAATTTAAAATTTTAAAAAATTCAATTTTTCAGTATCCGAAGAACATCGCTTACCAAATTGCCCCTAAGAGAAAAATGTTTATGTTTTATATCCTTTTGCTCTCATGTATTTTTTTTTTGTCAATTATCTCTTCTATTTATCTATCTCATTCTCTCTTAAAATGATACAACTTTATATCATTTTTAAATGATACACACTTTACTCAGTGTTTAAACCAAAAAAAAAATTAAAAATCAAAAAATACCATGGAAGTTATGGAATTGCAACTCAACTTTTTTATAATATAGTTTTTGGGGAAAAGAATTCATGTTGACACAGAATTCTTTCTCCTATTATTTTACTACTGAGACATCAAATTATGTGTAATAAATTTTTTTTGAATGAATGATCAAATCCATCATATTTTGTATCTATAATAAATAAATAAAAATTCTCAGGTTTCATGAGAGAAAAAAATAACATTTGATATAAAATTTGTTGAGTATAATATATTACTATAGTTATATTATATCTACTCTTTATATTTTGCAGAAAAATTAATTAAGAAAAAAATAAATGATGGCTTCGAAGGGAAAAAAAATTATTATGCTCCCATTCCACAATTTATTCAATGATCATTTTCTATAAATAAAAATTTTTCTTCCATTTTTATCTCTTCTTTTTTAATTTTTTTTCTCCTAAATTTTTTTTTTTTCATTTTGAAAGGGACCATCATCCTCCCGTCCCACAAAATACTTTCTGCTTCGAAGGAATGGTGGCTGTGCTGTTCTGTGGGACCCGCTCTAACGCGGCTTAAAGATACTTACAGAACAGAAGAGGCAGAGGTTGATGTGGCATTGTGGCTTGAGCTTGACCATTGATGCATATGTAGTTTATTGACAGTGACGGAGTTTGACGAGCATATTTTTTGTACCATGTAGTATGTATTCTTTTATTAAATGTAGAAAAAGGTAATAGTTTAGGGAAAAATAATCAAATAAAAAAGGGTAAAATGATAAAAAAAATATTATTATTTTCAAATTAAATAAATGATGCATTGAATATTCGGTAGTACTGAAGATATTTCCGAGTTTGACGTATGATCATAGGAAAATTAAGGGGTTTATACTCTTATGTAATATAAGAAGAGCCTTCTCAAATTACACTCACATCATTTTACGCGTCAATGTTTTTAATTTTTTTATTTATTTATTTTTCAATGGGACCCACTTGAGGATGTGTGTTGCAAAAATACTCATCTTAATCTTATGTCACATAAGAATTATAAACCCCCAAAATTAATCATTACCTATATTGGTAATGTAAATTTATGTTTTTTAGTAAATAAAAATTGAGATTATTATTTCTGATTTTGTAGCAGATAATTTTAATATATGAATCTTATAAGGGATCACGTGAAAAAAATTATAATAATAATATAAATCTCATATATTCATATATATGTGTAGGAAATAAAATTATTTCTTATAATATAAGAAGTATTAATTCTATAAAAATTTAGATAAAATTAAAATTAAATGTATCCCAAGAATTTCTTTTGTACATCTTTTTTCAAAAAAAAAGTAAAAGTTTTCTTCTCATTTGATCCATAACTTTTTAAGTATATTCCATCAAATTTCAATTTTTTTTTTTTAAACAGACATATGGTGGGTGTATCTGATTCACCGAAAAAGCACCCGCTGTGTCCCATCTTTTGTATTTATATTGACAGCGATGCAGTTTGATGTATGATTATGAAATATATATATGGGAAATACATTTGTCATGTCACATGACAAATGAATAGTGATTATGTTAATCTTTTTTAATATATATAATATATATATATATATATATATATATATATATATATTAATTTTTTTAGCACACGTACAAATTTAAGTAGGTTAAGACGCTGGTATATCACTCCTGTATTTCTATGATTGAGAATCACGAGATTATGGGCTTGTTTGATTTTAGTTCTTAAAAATAATTTTTTAATTTTTAGAAAAAAATAAAAAAAAAACTGTTTGTTAAGGGAAGAATAGTTCAAAAAATTATAATTGTCTTTCAATTTTTAGAATGAAATTTAGAGAATATATCTGTGTTTTTTTTTATTTTACTTTTAACTATTAACTACTATACAAAATAGTTTTTTTTTTAAAAAAAAAGAACACAAATAAACATACCCGTTTCAAATTGAATAATATATTATATCATTAATGGTTTTTTTTCAATTATTAGTTAGTATTTGATTAGCATAATTAATAATGTATTAAATTAATACACTCAATTTCCCTACACTTGCGTTCCTAATGGTTCAGATACATGGGAAAGGAAATAGCGTAAAATTAGGGGTTCGGGCTGTGAGTCTAAAGGACTTAAGTTCGAATCCTGGTACAC
Organism: Gastrolobium villosum; assembly: GCA_032173675.1. Taxonomy (NCBI): domain Eukaryota; kingdom Viridiplantae; phylum Streptophyta; class Magnoliopsida; order Fabales; family Fabaceae; genus Gastrolobium; species Gastrolobium villosum. The sequence goes on along the minus strand of JAVKPL010008854.1, from coordinate 11,409 downwards.
ACACTTTCTGTGGGTAACGGAGAAACCCTTGCCCTCTCAATCCGCAAAAGAGATTAGTCTCATCCTGTGTAGGGTGGGGAAACCCTTGGATATATCAAAAAAAAATTAACGTAAAAAAGAGTTACATTACATGATTAAAATGGGAATGATTTATTGATAAAATAAATTTTACTTTGTATATATTGTTAGTATAAAATAACATATTATTATTTAATATTATAGTTTTTTTTTTTTTTTGGTGAAAATACTATAGTATTATAATATGAGGTAAGTTACACAAAATATTTTCTTATAAAACCACTTTGTTGTCTTTGTTTCATTTGATCAAAATGAAATAACAGCTCTCGTTTGATGCCATTTAGTGATTGATACTTTGATTTTGATTCAATAATAATAAAAATGAGTGTAAGAGGTTATAAAAAAAGTTATAAATATAATCTCTCTTTTATATTACTAGTGTATTACCCGTGCCGATGCACGGGGAAAAATCAAAATATTTACTGTCCGTCATAGTTGATTAATCGCACTGCAAATCTTATACTTATTAAAACTTGTATTGCTATCTTATTTTTTTTTTGCAAGAATTTGTATCGTTAGCATTTGGAATTTTATAAATTTGTATTTACAAAATTGAACTCTGAATTAGGAATTTAATTATAAAAGAAGAATAGTGGAATTTTAATTTAATTATTAAAACGTGTTGGCAAGAGGGGCAGGAAGGCCCTCTGGGCAAGCCCAGATTGTAACCTTTAACTATTAGTATTTTATGTAAATAATTATTTTTTTGCAAGGATTTTTGTTATTAGTATTTTGAATTTTACAAATTTGTATTTACAAAAATTAAAATCAGATTTAGGAATTTAATTATAAAAGAAGAAAGATGAAATCTTAATTTAGTTATAAAAACGTGTTGGTGGGCCGGGCCTTCTGGCCGAGCCCAGTTTGCCACATCTAACTATGAGCATACAATATATTTTTATATTTATCCACAAAAAAAGGTTCTTATAGTCACAGTTAAGTTTTTATATTTTATCTTAGAGATGGTCTTTCATTTATTACAATGAGATTTAAAAAATAATAATAAATAATTATTTTTTGCAAGGATTTGTGTCATTTGTATTTGAAATTTTACAAATTTGTATATACAAAATTGAAAGCAGATTTAGGAATTTAATTATAATATAAGAATGATAAATTTTAATTTAATTAAAAAAACATATTGGCAGGTTGGCCCTCCGGGTCGAGCCCAGTTTGCCACATCTAACTGTCAGCATTTTATATCAACATGTAATAGGTTTTTATATTTATCCACACACAAAAAAAAGATTTTTATAGTTACTTCGAGATTACTATCTATCTATATTTTCTATAGTTGTCTCTAAATCAACTCTGATATGTGTGTATTCGTGAAATATATATTAGATGAAGAGTCGATAAATATTTGAGTTGAAGATGAATATGGTAATATCAAAATACCATTCATTAGCTTAATTGAATAAGTATAAATAATTATTTCCAAAATTAACATATATATATATATAAGCATATACTTAATGCATGGTATTTAATCTCAATAATACTTCCATTCCACCAATAATAATTTGGTGAAGAATATAAAGAGCCAAGTACTCATTGGATTAGAAAATACTATAGCATTAAAATAGTGATATACATCAAAACATTGAATGATTATTCCTTTTATAAATTTATATTTACAAAAATTGAAATTAGATTTAGGTTTTTAATTATGAAAGAAGAAAGGTGAAATTTTAATTTAATTATAAAAACGTGTTGGAGGGCAGGGCAGGTCAGCCCTCCAAACCGAGCCTAATTTTTCACCTCTAACTACCAGCATTTTATATAAATAATTATTTGTTTGCAAGGATTAGTGTCGTTAATCTTTGAAATTTCACAAATTTATATTTTCAAAAATTGAAATCAGATTTAGTAATTTAATTATAAAAGAAAAAGGATAAAATTTCAATTGAATTATAAAAATATATTGGTGGGCCGGCCCTCCGGGCCGAGCCCAATTTTCCACCTCTAACTGTCAGTATTTCATATAAATAATTATTTTTTGTAAGTATTTTTGTTAATTTCACTCTTGCAATCAAAAGAAATTAAAGTTTAATTTCTTTCTTATGTACTAAATTAAAATTTTCATTTTTATAGTTCTTAAATTTTAATAAATTTTTTTTACATAATGAAAGATGATATTTTTTATTTAAATTTTAAATTTAAATTTTTTTGTATTAACTATACATATTTTTTTATATAATTCTTTATTTTAATTTTTGATTTTTATATATTTTTTTAATTGGTTATACATGTATATTTAAAATGTTTAATGTTAAATATATATTTTTTTTTAAAATACATGTATATTTTTTTAATTGGTTATAAATGTATATTTAAAATTTTATGTTTAAATTTTAATTTATTTTTTATAAAATACAAATTATGTCATTTCTTATTTTTTTTTCATTTAAATTTGAGATTTTAAATACATTTTTATCGACTATAAATGTAATTTTTTAATTTTATATATTTTATTTTTTAATATATAATTTTATATTAAATTCAAATTTATTATATATATCTTTTTTCACTGTATAAATATTAAATACCGAACTCTTTTCCCATATATCATGCTCACATAATTTTCCATTTAATTTATTTCCAAATTTCGAATTTATTTTACAATATAAATAATTTTGTTATTTTACAATATTTTTCTAATTTTTTATTTTATTTTATACAACATTAATAGGGCTAACAATTATCCATGTAAAAATAGTGGGATATACAACAAAAGAAAAATAATGGGACATTAAATGAGTTGTCTACCACAAATTTTTTTTCCAAAAGTTTTCTCACCATTACAAAGTTAAAAATTCAAATTCAAAATTTAAATTTAAACATAAATTCGAAATTTAAAAGAGTTGAGTTATTATTAATTTGAAAATTCCAATGGAGAATTGAGTGGGGGCTTTGAATGAGTTGTCTGCCACCAAAAATTGTTCACATAATTTTTCATTTAATTTATTACTAAATCTCGAATTTATTTTACAATAAAAATAATTTTTTATTTTATAATTTTTTGTAATGTTTTTTTTATACAACATTAATAGGGCTAACAATTACCCATGAAAAAAATAGTGGGATATAAAATAAAAGAAAAATATAGATTTTTTTTACTCATAATATACAACAAAAGAAAAGTAATGGGACATTAAATGAGTTGTCTACCACAAGAAAATTTCCAAGAGTTTTTCCACCATTACAAAGTTAAAAATTCAAATCCAAAATTCAAATTTAAACATAAATTCAAAATTTAGAAGAGTTGAGTTATTATTAATTTGAAGATTTCAATGTAGAATTGAGTGGGACATTGAATAAGTTGTCTGTTACCAAAAATTGTTAACATAATTTTTCATTGAATTTATTTCCAAAATTCGAATTTAATTTATATTTTGTTATTTTACAATATTTTCTTAATGTTTTTGTTTTTTAATGGAACATTAAAAAAAAAAATCAGCACTACCCGTTCATCCAACGGAACCATATCAATATTGTAGTCAAGATCCTTACGCTTGAAAGTAAGAGTCTAAATAAGAATAAGCAGAATAGAGCATTAGAAAAGATAAAAAAAAGGACTTTCCATACTTCATACATTCAACCAATAACTACTAAATTAGAAACATTTCCCTTATTCTTTAATTGTATAAAATTACATGGTGCAGTATCAATAAGATATACCCCTAAAATTTGGTATACAAAATCTCAAATCATGCCTCACAAAGAATACTTTTTCCTCCGGGCAAGATACACGAACATACTTTCTAAATATGATTTGTTTGTTTGCTCTGAGGTTATGAATGATTAATTGATTAACTTCATTGATACAAAGTCCCTTGTAGAAAAAAAAAATATAGTACAAAGGATACAAAAGAAAGATGAAAAAAATCAAAAGAAGAAGGAAAATAATGTAAAGAATGCCATCTTCTCAAGCCCTCAACTATATGCTCTAAAATTCTATTGCTATATATTCTTATTTTGATGTGTTCTTTCTCTCTTCCAAACAATTACTACGCCATAAAAATCGGAAGAAGCCAAAAAGTTCTCTCCCTGGTTTCAAGCAATATCCATTACGGGAAACCGATGACCCTGCATAATAAGAATTCTAATCACTTTGAGCTTCATTGTGACATTAATACCTTCAATGGAAATAATTCTAACATGTAGCTTATTTACACATGTATGCTTTGGCTGTGTTAAATCATAGAAATAGACATTTGAATCCTCACATCCAGCAACTTCACATGACAACAGAGGATGTTAGAAAGACAATATATAATTCTTGTTGAGTTTTGACTGCATAAACATAAACCAAAAAATTATTTTTCGGTTTGACAGAGCAACTTTTGGCTGTAATTTGTAGAAGCAGCATTATTGAAATTAGGAAGACCTTCAAGAGACAAAGCAGAGGGAGAGAAAAAAGGAAGCAATCAACAATTATATCAACGTACCTATGAATTCTCCTTTCTCAAGGGAAAGGAGAGGACAGAAAGAAGCTTAAATCTTGTGTATACCCGGAGCTAATTTGAGCGAGCATCGAAGATTTAATAACCTTTTATCTCCAAAGCCACACATAATATAACAACATTAGTGCTCCTAAGAAAAATAAGCATACTTCAATGAAGACCGATGAAAGCAATTTAGATTAATGGTAAATATTTTCAAACCTGAAGAAAGACAGATTTCCATCTTGAGTACATGTCAACAACACATGTCCTCAACATCATCGCCATCTCCAAACACAACCACCGACACAAAACCAATAAAAATGACGCAGAAGAATGTTCCACACAGCCTTTTCTCCTATAACTCGTTAAGAATGATATTTCAAAACCTTAGGCAGTGGCAGATCCTTCCTTCTTCCTGGGTGCAGCTTCGGTACCTGATTCAAAAATCAAAAGGATCATATTAACAAAAACATGAATCAATATATAAAAAACAAAACAAAAAAGAAGAAGAAAGTGATTAAATAGAATACCTTCTCTGAAGCCGCTCTTGAATCTGCGAGGCACGTGACGCAAGTACCTCATCCTACCAGTCCCAATGGTCTTTCTCCGAATGGCCTTGACACTCCAGTTATCTGAAATCAACAAAAACAAATCAAAATTGAATTTTGAAACAAAACCCATTTCCGTTAATACCAAAAAAAACTTACATTTCCTCATGCGAGCCGCCGGAAAAGCGCAGGTGGAGCAGCGACTCTTCTGGACACAAAAAACCACTCGGTTCCTTTTCTTAACAGACACACAAAAAATCTTAACTCCACAATGACTCCATCGTGTCAAAAAAAAACACACAAGACAGGGATTTGCAAGAACAAAGAGAACGAAAACGATGAAGGATGAGTAAGGGAGTGAAGAAGAGTGAAAGGAAAAACCTAGCAGCAATAGGAGAGAGAAAAGAGACACAACAATATTCCATTCCAACTTTCCTTCTGATAGACACGCAAGCAACAAAAGGAAAAACAGTCAGAGATTAAATGTGAACATTAATTGAGTTGTCAGTTTTTAAAAATCAAATTTAAATTTTGAACTCCAAATTTAAAATTTGAAAATAAGATGAGCTGTGTGCCAACAAAAATGATAACAAATATGCACCATTGATTTGAGATAGCAAATCGTGTCCATCGATTTTGAGTCCAGATTCTAATTTCTTTTATAATTTTTTTATTCCCTGATTTACCAAAGAAGGAAACTTTTTAAAATTTTGTAGTGTGAATGCAAAGCTGAAATTGAATGTGGAAGTGACACGTCATCGGGGTTTCCAAAGAATGGAATTCCTTTATAATATAAGATTTGTTGAGTATTACTAAAACGAGTTATTAAATTTATTAAATAATATAATAATATTTTAAAATAGTCGGGAGCCTCACAATCCTTAAGAACCCATAGATTATATGCTCTTTCTGAAGCTCCTCCTGAACTTGAGGATATCAAAGGAAAACTCCTGCCTCTGTGTACAGAAAATCATGGAGAATTCTCTCATCCAAATCCTCTGTGGAAAAATGAAGAATTTTTTGTTCGGCTTCCCTTCAAGCTCAATGAAGATGTCAATCCAACCAAAGCCACTCATCCAGGAATGTCCCCATCAGATCTTATATTGGCCAGAATTGAATGCCAAGAGCTGTTGAAACATGGATTGATAGAACCTACCAAATCTCCATGGGCATGCCAAGCCTTTTATGTGGAGAAAAGGTCAGAAAAAATCCGAGGCAAGAAAAGATTAGTGATTGATTATAAGCCTCTAAACCATTTCTTGCAGGATGATAAGTTTCCAATTCCAAAGGTTCATACTCTTCCTATCCTTTTTAAGGATGCTCATATCTTTTCCAAGTTTGATATGAAATCAGGTTTTTGGCAACTTGGATTAGATCCTGCTGACAGATATAAAACTACTTTCTGCATTCCTAATGCTCAGTACCAATGGAAAGTGCTTCCATTTGGTCTCAAAGTTGCTCCTTCTCTCTTTCAGAAAGCAATGACCAGAATCTTTGCTCCACTTCTGGATACAATCCTTATCTATATTGATGATGTTCTTCTTTTTTCAAAAAATATGGAAGAACACAGGAAATTGCTCAATCAGTTTGCAGAACTAGCTAATCAATATGGGCTCATGCTTTCTGAGAAAAGATCTATATTGCCCAGTCTGAAATTGATTTTCTGCGAATGCATTTCTCTAAAGGAATGTACCAACCACAGCCACACATTGCAGAAGGACATGTAGAATATCCTGATGAAAATCTCACTTTTAAACAGATTCAACAATTCTTAGGAATTGTGAATTATGTAAGAGATTTTATTCCTCAAGCAGCAAAGTACACCAGTGTACTGTCAAAACTTCTAAAGAAAAATCCTCCTCCATGGGGTCCAGAACAAACCCAAGCTGTCAAGGAATTAAAGAAGATTGCTCAGAATCCACCAGCATTGAAGATTCCCAGCACTGGTAAAAGAATTCTTCAAACAGATGCCAGTGATCATTTTTGGGGCGCTGTCCTCATTGAAGAAATTGACAACAAGAAATACTATTGTGGACATGCAAGTGGCCAATTCACAGCTGCAGAACTGCATTATCATACCACTTACAAAGAAGCTCTAGCATTCAAAAATGGAATCAAGAAATTTGATTTCCATCTTCGTGGTTATGATTTTGAAGTCCAGATGGATAATTCTTCCTTTCCAAAAATCCTAGAATTCAAAAACAAGATGCCACCAGACCCTCAGATCCTCAGACTAAAAGATTGGTTTTCTAGATATAATTTCTGTGTGAAACATATTCAAGGAAGCCACAATATCATCCCTGACCTCTTATCCAAACCTTCCAAACCTCCCAAACCTAAAGCTCCTGTTCAGGTCATTTCCAGCATAGCCACTATTCCTTTTCCTCTGATATTCATGAATGAACCATTACCCATAGGTGCCAAGCATAAAAAAGTCTATCCTCCAGAATTAGGCCAACCTACCTCAGTTTACCAAATCCAAAAGTTTGCCAAAGAATTTTATTTTTATTACTGCTATAAGGTAGGAAAAGAAAAAGTACAAGAAATAATTCCCTCTGTCTTTAACCCAGAAATCCATTTTCTGCATATTTTAGAAGTCTTTCCTCCCATAGGATTTGACATTACACAAAATACACTCTGGAGTGTATGGTGTCTCACAGTCAATCATTCAGTTCCTCTTGCTCTTAAAGTTAACAGGGCCTATACTATTCTTACAACTCCTGATGCAGTAGATGCATATTTATGGACCTTGTTAGAATGGTATTCCCCATTGCCATGGTGGAGAAAAGAACTGCACAAGATCATCCTATCAAAGGAACAACAGGGAAAAACTGAAGAAGAAATTTCAAAGGTCACTGCCATTTTTATCATTCACAAACCATACTGGCAAAGGCATGATGGAATTATCTGGTCCCAGAATATTGCATATCTCTGGGGATACTACGATAATTATCCATTAGATACTTGCTCTAGGAGGGCTTTGCTGAAACATGTAGAAGAACTTAATGAATATGTAGAACCAAAAGACCAGCCCAGCTCATCACATGGACCAGGCCCAAGCTATTCACAAGACCTAATGCAAATTGATTTGGTCTTTGATCCAATAGATCCAAATGCTGATGTCATGAATGAGATAATGGAAGAAAAGGCCAAAATAGATAAGCCTTGGTGGAAAGAGATGTATGGTGATGTCCACTCACAAGAAAGGAAAGCTTTATATTTGTCCATTAGTACTGACACAAATGATGACGCTCATGATGATGTCCAAAGTGAGAAGACAAGTGTGTGATTGTAATTTAAAGTGTGTGCAATGATTCAGCTTTTAGAAAAGTTGAATTATTAAAGTGTGTGAAATAATGCAACTTTTAGAAAAGTTATTTGTCTTATTGTATAATTATGTCTAGTGAGGTGTCCTTTACTATTTTTGTTGTTATTATGTTTCTTTGCCTATAAAAGGAAACTTGGTGTGTGCTTGTATCCTCAGAACAAGTTTGAATGAAATATAAGCTTGTGTGTGATTTTCTTATGAGTTTCTAAAGAGTTTCTCTTCTCTCCGAAAGCTTAGTATAATGTTCTTACTATAGTTACTAATCTCTGGATGAGGAAGTTAGTATGCTCTACACTTGCCCTGCAAAGGGATCCTGTGTATCAGAAAGCGGACTCTGAAATGATCCAGTTGTACGGTCCTCTCATCTTTAGGAATTCATGGATGATAGTCTCCTATGAAAGAGCTAATAGGCTAAGGGGTGCCGTGAAATGCTCATATAGCTGGATGACTAATCTATGGGTTCTTAAGGATTGTGAGGCTCCTGACTATTTGGTATCAGAGCCAACCACTGTGTCATCTCCGATGACAGGCTCCCTGCCCGATGGTGGCAGCCTTAAGGAAACTCTTCGAGTTTCTTCCAGAGAGAGGGTAAAGATGGTAATGACAGTATATGAGGTGAGTAGGAGAGGAACTTCTCAAATCATGGATAACACCAACAACACTGAGAATACCCAGCCTATTATGTTACAGTCTTCCTTGTCCCTTCCTAAACACATTCCCTAAAAAATCTCCTCTAAAACAGAAAACCTTATAGAGTACTCTTATGTCCCTGAAGATGCAAAAATCCTTGAAACAGTACCACCCTTGCTTAGTCCCTATAATATCTTTAAGAGACAAAGATCTGTGCTCAAAAGTATCTCTAGGTTGATCTCTACTAAGAGGCCTACCATGAAAGAATATGTCCAGTCCTCTAGGATGGATCAATGTGAACTTCAAGCTACTTCTCAAGAACAGTACGTGGTTCTGGAGATCCCTACTGAATTGATCACTCACTGGAGACAAGAAGGTTATACTGCACTACACTTTGGTGCAATAAGACTAATCCTTTCACTTCATGGAAGGAAAGGTCTTCCAGTCACTGCTCGTGTTGCTCTGCTAGACTCAAGTTTCATTCATTATGAAAATGCTGTTATTGGAACTGTGCTGACAACTCTTCATGCGGGAAGTGTAGTTTTAACCATCTTTCCAAATTACAATGTGAGTTTGAAAGATAGAACCTTGCCTAAAAGGCTGAAAGTGCAGATACAGCTTACTGGAGCTGAACAAGTCTCTGAAGCCTATGCAGCAACTCTTCATCATCAGATGATCTGTAGACTTCAAGATCATGCTGTAGATCTTCCTCAACTTCCTAATAGCCATAATGATGCTTTGTTCGTCATAGCCAAAAATCCAGAAGATACACCATCCATCATCCAGATTCCGAGAAAGATATCTCGAGAAGAATTGACGGAATTAATTCCTTTGGAATGGCTGACTTATTATGAAAAAAATCATAAAGCCAGCAAGCCTATTCAGTCGCATGAGGCCAGTTTCAGAAGATCTGTTGATGGAACCGTCAAAACAGTCTTCAAGAAGCCGGATGCAGTAGCCAGCAGCTCTACTCTTCAGATCTTCCAGTCTATGATGATATCTCCCTGTTATAAAGAAGATGAGATCCATGTTCATGGGATAATGCCAGATGGATCTCCCATTTATACTGATCGTATTGATGGTCATTTCATATGGGATGTAGATCCTAATATGTGTGATCCTGAGTGTGATTGTTGGATGCACACAGGAGATACTTCAGATGAAGAAGAGGAAGAAGAAGAAATACCAAGGAGTAGCAGGCGGCGTTGCAAACCACCTCCTCCTGTTCAAAGAAGATCTAACCCAGATAATGGTCCATGGGTAGGTCTTAAGTCACAGAAAAAACCTGATCCTCTTTGGATATATAAAAGAGGATTAGAAATCCTGAGAGAAGAAGGATTACTTCCACCTGAACCACCAAATGACCCTAACCTTTTAACCTGGTCTCCAAAATGCCAACCTGAACCCATACCTTGTATGATGTTTTCACCACATGACTTTCCTCCTTTGGAAAGACATACTGACCCAACCACAAAAATCACTACCAAACCCGTGATTAACCAAGGAGAAGTCGAGCCAGATGGAAAATTGAAGCCATTAAGCCAAGCCGAAGAAGTTCTCAATTGGCAGACTGAAAATGCTCAAGCTCAGAATACTATTCTGAAAAGACTCGACACTAGGGTGGAAAAGATTTTCAATCAGATGGAAACGGTTGAAGATCGTCTGCAACATCTCTCAAAGAAAATGAGAAAGCACTATGAGAAGAACATGCAGCAGATAGCCCACCTTGAAGAAGAAATCAAAAAGCTAGGCTTTACTCCAGAAGCAAACATGAGAGATAGGGAGATAAGGAGACTGAAAGCTGAAATCCGGGATTTTTGATGGAATGTGTTTAGGAAGGGACAAGGAAGATTGTAACATAATAGGCTGGGTATTCTCAGTGTTTTTGGTGTTATCCATGATTTGAGAAGTTCCTCTCCTACTCACCTCATATATGAGCATTTCACGGCACCATTAGTCATCCAAATAGTCGGGAGCCTGTCCGTTAGTACTGACACAAATGATGACGCTCATGATGATGTCCAAAGTGAGAAGACAAGTGTGTGATTGTAATTTAAAGTGTGTGCAATGATTCAGCTTTTAGAAAAGTTGAGTTATTAAAGTGTGTGAAATAATGCAACTTTTAGAAAAGTTGTTTGCCTTATTGTATAATTATGTCTAGTGAGGTGTCCTTTACTATTTTTGTTGTTATTATGTTTCCATGCCTATAAAAGGAAACTTGGTGTGTGCTTGTATCCTCAGAACAAGTTTGAATGAAATATAAGCTTGTGTGTGATTTCCTTATGAGTTTCTAAAGAGTTTCTCTCTCTCTCCGAAAGCTTAGTATAATGTTCTTACTATAGTTACTAATCTCTGGATGAGGAAGTTAGTATGCTCT
>JAVKPL010008853.1:0-34978 GCA_032173675.1 Gastrolobium villosum | reverse complement strand
TGAAGTCAAATGAATCTCTGTAACATAACACAATCATTTTTCCTACAACATAACTTTTATAAAACCATACATTAAATTAACCCTCTTAAACTACCATATTAACCCTGTACTTAGTAATGAAAATAAAGTAAAAGGTATATTATCACGTCTCTTCCAGAGACACGTAAATTAGTAAACTAATAACCACAAATTGCGAAACTTATCAACTTTTTAAATTTTATAATCGCTTAAATTTCTAAGATTATATATTACTTAACATGTAATTATTCACTCCACAAATAAATACCTTGTACCTGGTATTGCATTTTAATGTCATAGATTCTAATCTTTCCACGTCTTTGTTAATAATTTTTTTCTGTATTTCCCCTTAAATATTTCATATTACGAAGTTGAATAGGCTATGAAGACAATTATTAAATCCTATCATGAGCTTCGTTATTTCTCACGAATGAGTTTTGCGAAATAGCTCACCAATGACGTGTGACATATTAGTTACCCATTTTTTCAATCAACTAAAGATTAGAGAAAAAAAATTAAAACAGAATATTCATTTAAACTAACTTCATACATTTACGACTACTTTAAGAAGTAAAATTTGTATTATTCAACATTTTCCTTTTATTATCAATTTATCATCATCGTGTACTATAGTTTTTAAAATTGAGATTTGAGACTAAAAATAAGTTGAGCTACATCAAGTTTAAAACTTCACTTATGCCTTTTGCAAGTGCGTAAAAATTTTTCAGGGAAAATATCATTTTCACCCATTGTTATTTTGTGATTTATCATTTGACTTTCTGTAATTTTAAACTTATCAGTTAGACTCATTGTGCTGAAACAGTTTATCATTTAATCTCTTATGATTTCAAATTTTCACTTAGACCCTTGTGTTTAAACTTCTTTCACTTAGACCTCTTGTGATTTAAAAAATAAAATTTTTAAAATAAATTTTTAAAATAAATTTTCTCTCTTTTTTATTTTATATCCTCATTTAATGCATTTATTGTTTAAAAAGTATTTCAAGTTATTTATTTTGAAATTAATTTAATTTATAAATTATCTTTAATATTTATTTGTTTTAAAAATATATTTAAAATTAAAAAAATATTATTTAAAATAAATTAAATATGCATTATCAAAATAAGATATTTACTTTTTTTAGATAATTTTATAAAGATATGGAGTAAAAAATAGATAAAATAAAATAATATTTGATTTGAATTTATTTTCTTGATAAAAATAAGTGAAATTTTTTAATTTTTATTTTTATTTTTGAAAACCTAAATGTATTAGTTGATCATGAGGATATAAAATAAAAAAGAGGAAAAATTTATTTTAAATATTTAATTTTTAAAATTTTATTTTTGTAACCACAAGGGGTGTATGTAGAAATTTTCTAACCAGAAGGTATCTAAGTGAAAATTTAAAATCACGGTGGATTAAATGATAAATTATTTAAGCATAATGAAATTAAGTGATATGTTTAAAATCACAAGAAGTCAAATAATAAATCACAAAACTAAAATAGATGAAAATGAAGTTTTCTCAACTTTTTTATACCAAAAATCAAAATTATGTAAGTTATATCATGATTGATGTTTATTTTTCATTCCTCTTTGTCGCCGTTTCATAGAAAATTCAATGAACTATGATGGAAAGCTATGTTGCACCGACACTGACACGGGACACGAGATACGACACGACATGACACGCCGATACGTTAATTCTAAAAATGTCACATTACGACACACTAAGACACATTTTGATATTAAATAGTATTTCTAATATATATAATATAATTTATATTTAATACATATAACAGCCCATAATAAGTCATATAACAAATCAAATATTCAAATTTCATAAAATAAATATAAACAAAAATAAATTTTCGTACCGTGTTAATTTTTTATGTCAAGTTTCATCACAAAAAAAAATTGATTTATAATTTTTTTATGTTTAATTAATAAAATAAAATTAATGACTGAAAAAATAAGTGTCGGATGCGTGTCGGAGCGTTGATCGCGTGTCGGAAAAAGTTGACTGCGTGCCAGAACATGTCGGAGTGTTGACCGTGTGTCCCAAAATGTTGACCGCGTGTCAAAACGTGTCGGAGACACACATTTTTTAAGAAAATGTGTGTGTCCGTGCTTTGCTGATGGAACGGAATAACTCCATAGTTAACGTGCTTGACTTGCAGTTCTTCCGTTCCGGGCTACCGAAAAAAGACGCATGTTGTTAGTATAGGTAGTACCAATTAATTCTTATAAGCTATCACAAACTGTTCAGTCTCACACCTGAACAGTCTTTGGAATACCTCTATTTCGGGTGTCGATTCGATTCATTCATGTAACCCCGCTGAAAGCTTGTCAGGAGTCACTCCTTGTCTGTGCCTTTTTGCACAGGCGATCACTCGCCGCCCTCGTCAGCGCTCGGGATGCTCCATGCCCACTAGCTTCCGCCTGGTTCGTCCTCGAACCACACCGTACTGGAAGAGAGACCCTGCTTTGAATAAATCATCGTGTATTACAATTAACATGGTGCGTCTTTAAATAATATTACAATTAACTACCTCATCGTGTATTACAATCAACCAATCTTTTTCTTCTGTTATTCAAACCAATACTATATATATATCCAACCTTCTATTGGTTGGAGTTAGCTATAAATTTAGCTAGCAAACTAAACTAATCAATTACTAATATCTCATTACAGTGCAAACATTTTTAAGATGTATAAGCAATTAAAATTGTGAACTTTCCTATACATGAATATTGTTATTGTTTGAATGCTAATTTGTGTTAGTTGATTTGAATTTGAAAACAGATTTATCTAACTATGATTGACAAGAGTTGGATTGAGAAACCAATTAACTCGAAAGAGTTCTTAGATGGGGTAGTCCAATTTTTGGACTTTGCCTTTTCAAATACATCTATAAATGGACAGATATTGTGTCCTTGCGTTACATGTGGATTTCATCGTATGCTTGATAGAAATGAAGTGTTTAGTCATCTACTTCAAAAAGGATTTCCAAGGAAGTACACTTCTTGGTACATGCATGGGGAAAAATAAATTGAATCCAATATTGAATCTGTAGCCCAAGCACAAGAAGAACCGGTTAGACAATTTCCAATGCAAGATATGTTAAATGATGTTTTTGGTGTCTTTGTTGATAATGGAAATCAAGATTCTAGTCCCTCAAACATACCTAATGGTGACCACTCTAGGGGTACAGAAGATGCAAGTAAAGAAGAGCTAGAAAAAATTAAAGAGTTGCTACGGGATGGGAATCAAGATCTCTATGATGGATGCACAAAATATAGCAAATTGTCATTCATTGTTAGATTGTATCATATAAAAGTCTTATGTGGTGCAACTAATAAGACATTCTCAATGATTATTGAGCTATTAAATGATGCTTTTTCATATGCTAAACTACCAACATCTTTTTATGAGGGAAAAAATATGATTAAGAGGTCAGGTCTAAGCTATGAGAAGATTCATGCATGTCCGAAAAATTGCATGTTGTATTGGGGATCATTGGAGGATGAGAAGAGCGATATATGCAAGAAGTGTAATACATTTATCTAGGTGGAAAGCAAATGAAAATGGTGGTGGTGAAAATGATTTGACGGATGGAAAAAAGAAAAAGAAACCTCAACCAGCAAAAGTATTGCGATATTTTCCTCTTATACCTAGGTTGAAAAGGCTATACATGTGCTCTAAAACTGCAGAGTTGTTGAAATGGCATGCTATGGGGCAAACCCAGATGGGTTGTTAAGGCATCCAAGAGATAGTAAAGCTTGGAAAGAGTTTGATTTATTGTATCCAGACTTTGCTTCAGAGCCTCGAAATGTACTCATTGCATTAGCTACTGATGGTTTCAATCCATTTGGAACTTTAAGTTCTAATAATAGCATTTGGCCTGTGATGCTATATATTTATAACTATCCTCCATGGTGTTGTATGAAGCAAACGTCTCTTATCATGTCGATGATAATTCCTGGTCCCAAGATGCCTGGCAATAGTATTGATGTTTACTTGCAACCCTTAGTTGCAGAGCTACAAAAATTATGGAATGGAGTAGATGCTTATGATTCCTTTATTGATGAAATATTTCAACTACGTGCTTCATTATTTTGTACTATTAGTGACTTTCCAGGTCTTGATAACTTATCTGGGTGGAACACACACACGTTGTTTGCTTGTCCATCATGTAATTTTAACACGGAGTCTAAAAGACTGAAGTTTGGCAGAAAAAATTGTTTCATGGGACATCGTCGATATTTGCCACCTGATCACAAATATAGGTACAACAAACATTCTTTTGATGGTTCTTTTGAGCGTAGACCTGCTCCTATCCCACTAATAGGTTCAAGCATGTTGAGACAAATCGAAGTGAGTCATAAAAGGGATCGAGATGAGGGTACAAGTGAGGTTGTCCCACAACAATGGAGGAAAAAAAGTATATTTTGGGATCTACCTTATTGGGAGCATAATCTCGTCCGTCATTGCCTTGATATGATGCATATAGAGAAAAATGTTTGTGACAATGTATTGTTCACAGTCCTTGATGACAAACGTAGAACAAAGGACAATTTTCAAGCTCGTAGAGACTTACAGTAGATGGGAATTAGAGAAAAGCTTCATCCATATCCTAATTCCTCTAAGTTTCCTCCATCATGCTTCCGAATGAAAAATCTAGAGAAAGATATCTTCCTAAAAGTTCTTAAAAATGTGATTTTTCCAGATAGTTATTCATCAAACATTTCAAGATGCATTGATATTAAAAAGCGCAAGATCTCAGGTCTAAAGAGCCATGATTCACACATTCTGATGGAACATCTTTTGCCAATTGCCTTTAGAAGAACTCTCCCGAAAGAAGTTACTTCTGTGTTGATTAAGCTATCTAACTACTTTAGAGAAGTATCAAGCGCCGCTCCCAGAGTCGACTCCATGGCACATTCCAACTGGCATTCCGTCACGAAATGATCCAGCGGATGTCCAAACTCCACACACGTCAACTGGCCAGTGACCAAACAATTTTCACAAAATCAAGCAATATGCATACAAGCACACAATCACACAATGTCATAACCACATAATCCAACCACAACCATCCACTAGGTGTGGTGGAGCACACAAGGGCTAAACCCCAGTTCCAAAGGTTACCTCAATACCGAGCCCATGCTCCAAACGTAAGCTCCAAGCTTACCCGCTTCCAAAGCGTCCAAAAGAGGCAACCTAGATAATCCACAACATGATTATCAATACAATTCCAATGTCAACCATTCATTTACACAATTAATCATCATTTAAATCACCTAAGCCAAAGGCTATTTTTCCATACTATTTTACTTCAATCTCTTTTATAGGCTAATTTACCAATTACAACATGAGTCACACATTCTTTCTTCTCATTTCACTTTACCACACTATGCCATCATCCAATTAAACATCATTTTCAATCATTCAACTTCCATTACATCATTCTTATATCATTTTTCCTCAATTTTCATCATAATTCGGATTCCTCACAAGGTATGCCCCAAGGCTTTTCAATTCATTTTAACACTCATACTAATCATGTAATCATATTATCAACCTATACCAATGGTCCATCATTCAATTATTCAATTTCTCCACATGCCAATTTTCACCAAGTTATGAACTCAACCCAAAATTTCCTAAGTTAAAAATCCCACTTTTTCACCAAAATTTATCATAGCATTTCTAGCTTTCATGCATCATTCTAAGGCATTTTCATCTAATAGCATTTTTCCATTTGAGCTCTCTATCATCACACATCTAAAATCAAAGGTTTAAAGCATAAATTTCTAGATCTATGAATCCAACCATAAAAGTACCACAAATATACTCACAATGTGTTGTATGATCACCACCAAGGCTTCACTAAACCATTTGAAGATCAAAACTCCAAGAAATCTCCAAAAACTCAAGTGGGTCGAATCTGAGTTTATCCATTTTCGCCCCAAGGAGGTGGTTTCATGGCTTATAAGTGTTACCAATGGCTTTGGAAGGTTGTTTACAATAGATTTCAACACCAAAATCAAGTGATTTGGTGAAGAATTGGAGAAATGGTGAGGGAAAAGAGAATGGTTCATGTTTTTTGCAAATGAAAAGGAAACCCACGGGAAGAGAGGAAAAAGAGGAGAGAGGGCGTGGGGAAAGGAGGGGGAAGCTAGGTGACTTCGGTCACACGGGTCCCACACGCGATCTAACTTTCATTCCGATAAAAATTCTGATCATATATTCTTAATCTACATATTTTTCCAATCCATGTCATATTTTTCTTTCCTCAAAATATTGATAAAATTTTCACACTTATCGGTACACTCATACCGCAGTATCTTTCACTTAAAAAAATCACTATTCATCACTTTTTCACAATTTTGCCTATTCACTCAATTTTCCGTCCTGATTCCATTTCCAGCATTATTTTTGTCATATTAAATCTCTAACTCCATTTTTCATGCCTCGGTTTACGTTTTTGGCAATTTACCATTTTGCCCTTTTTGCCCATTTTGGCCCTAATTCTCGGATTTTCACTAATCCTTCCCTTTTAAACCCATATTTCATCACATAAATTCACATTTAATTTTCCGAGGTGTTATACAGGTCTTCCCAATTGTAACTCCTAATATCATTAATAAAATATTAATGAACAAATAAAATGCACATGCAAATATTTATAGTACAATATATGCAGGTTTGAAGAATCCTATATTTATATATGCACTTGTGTATAATATTATATAGAATGGGTGACAGTAGAGTAAATAAAAAAAAATTACATTAATTCATAACTTTCTGTATGATAAATTGCATAAAAAAATCCACCATTGGATTGAGAGATTGTAATATGGACATCATACACATGCAAAGTTTGAATGGTCAAGATTTGCTTCTTTCGTATGCCCAAAAGCTACTAGAGATTGTAATTCGTTGTAGTCTTGCAACTAGAATAAAATAGAATAGATAAAATCCTAATATCATTAATAAAATATGAATGAACAAATAAAATGCACATGCAATACAATTAATTTGCTAGAATAAGATAATCCCCTAAAACATCTTACCATTTCACGACCTCTCCTAGCATTGCTCTTACTACCACCAGCATGTGAGACCTTAAGCTTTTTACGATTTTGTGTATTTTGTGAACTTTGTTTATGTAATTTTCAAATATGATAGTCATTATTCTCCAAGATTTCCAAGACATGGATACAGTAAAATAATTACTAATAAAAAAAATCTGACCTTCATTTTATCACCCTTATAGTGATGAACAAAAGCAGTCCAATCAACACAATCTACACTTGCAGGAGGATTAACAAGTATTTCTTCCTTACTTTTATTAGGATAGAAGTGCTTATTCCTTAGCCTATATTTGTGGGCCTTCCATCTTTCCCCTAAGATACTCATAGCCCATTTGATTCCAGCAGCATAGTCAAACTCAAAGTTTTCCTTCAAATATTATTATATGCAAAAATCAATATTCAATAATATTGACAACCTTGTATTAAAGAAATAATTTGACTGGTCTTAATTGTATTAAAGAAATAATATTTCTTCCTTGCATGCAGGTTTGACCCTCGGGTCAGAGAGACATGGCAGAACGTGGACATAGTCTTGAAAGCATCAAGGCTAGCATTGAAGCAAGGAAGCCTGATTTTGAAGCTTATATCGGTAATCAATTAAGATTTCAATAAATAAATTAAAAAACTCATCTCAAACAATGCTGTTTTTCAACTCAATTGTGTCAGTGGTTAACTGGGTTATGCATGTAAATCATCAATTTCTAATTAGTTAAGTCCTTGCTGGATTTTCTTGAACGAAAACATGTCAACTACAAAACTTTTTTTTTAGGATGATGACAGGATAACCTAACTACAAAAATATTGTGCTCATTCTTCAAATTTTACTAACCCAAACCTATTTTCCTTCACAGTAACTACAATAAAGTATGAAAGCAGAATCATTGCATGCCATTACTGTGAAGATCATGAAATGGTTTAAATAAATGGGCCAATATATAACCTATACAGAGAAAAATAATAATAGATTATAAAATTAAGTCAAAGGAAATTTAGACAATTTTACCTCAATATAATTCCATTGTTGGTGACTATTATCCTCTGGCATCCAATTCCATCTTTGAACTGATATGGGACAAATGGTTGAATTTTGGAAAAGTTTCCCAAGAAACCTTACCAATAAATTTGAACCGTTGTCATTGCCTTGTCCATTACCATTGATTTCCACAATAACCTTTTCAGTCTTCTTCAAATGCCAAATTTGATTTGCTTGCATTTTTCGAGTTAGAATTTCTCCAGTAGAAATATCTATCATTGTATACACAAAGCAAAGTTAAGCAACATTGAGGTAAAAAATAAGGCTAAAGATAGCAACAGATACTAAAATGATAGAAATATCTTCTTGTCTTAATTATATCTTATTCTTACCTTTAACCTGGACAACTAAAGGCTTCTCTTTTTTGTTGGGATTGAGTTTTACTTCGACTTGAGGAGGAGTCTAAGTCATCATCATTGGATGAAGTAATTGTATTGACATTTGTTGAGTGAGCATCTAGATTATTTCCATTAATTTGTTGTTGCATATCTTGCAAAGTTTCACTATCATTACCACTATATGGTCCTCGTAACTTCTCCAACATGGCTTGTCCTGAATTTTTGTACTTTTGCCTCATTTTGAACTAAATACCTGTCCACTTCGATTCATAATTGCTTAGCCATAAAGACAATAATAAGATATGCCTGTTGGAATTTATAAAATAATCTACATTCATCCAAGGATGAAGCAATGATACTGTAGTTAAATTGCATGAAGTAATGAGTAGAGTACAAAGTAAATTGCATGATAAGAGAATATACATACTTGTCATATGGTAGATTAGAACATTTCACAAAGGTAAAATACACAATTTCATTACCATACTAAATGATTCATAATATGGTTTTAACAATCACAATAGTGTAAATTTACAAAGTATGACAAAAAGTAGTAAACTATTCTAACATTTTTTCATCATCTCCATCACTACAACTATTATGATCTTCATCATAATTTGGTTCATCGTACCCTTATGTACCCTTCAGCTATACAACCTTCTGGTGCAGCCTTATTGCGGACATATGATTTTAAATGGCCAAGGGTTCTAACAATAAAAAGGAGACAAATTATATAAAAGTAAAATCATTAAAATATATTAACAATTTAATAGAACAAAGAATATACCTTTCAACAGGATACATCCATCTATATTGTACCGGACCAGCAATTATTGCTTCCTCTCCAAGATGAATAACTAAATGAACCATAATAGTGAAAAAAGATGGAGGGAATATCATCTCCATGTGGCAAAGGGTCAAAGCAATTCGTTGTTGGAGTTTCTCTAAAGAGTTGACATCTAAAACTAATAGAACATTGTAATTTTTTTAATGTACTCTAATTTTTATTTTTATTTTTGATAAACTAATGTACTCTATTTAAATATTATTATTCTTTGAATAAAATACGAATTCCAACCCCCCCCTCTTTTGAGGTAATCGAACAGTAATTATTTTTTTAGGTAAGTTAGTTATTCCCGGTATCATAATTTTTGACTCTTTGAGCCGGCTATGAAACTAATTCGGAGTGTGATGTGGATCATATATGAAAATATTTAAATTTCTCCCAAATGTGATATATGGAGATCGAACCGAACGAAGTCCTACTTTGTATTTATTGAATTGGATTTAATTTCAAATTATATTATTTTGGGTTCCATTTGTTAGGACTTTCTTTCTCCAATAATTGCGACTCTTAGGGTACATGATAATCATTATGTTCCTTGACACTGTTTCTGAAAAGAAACAATTCTTTTTTATTTATGTTCCTTGGAATAGTTTTTGAGAAAAAAATGTGTTTAATAATATGTTATATTTTTATTTTGAGAATAAGAATTGCGCTTGATAACACAACAAATAATATAATAAGAAATAATTTCTGTTAAACATAATTTTTTTCGGATCATCACTATCATTTCCATATGGTGTGGTGGTGGCGGCGGCGACGATGCTGGTGGCGGGGTGGTGGTAGTGATAGTGATGGCATGGTGGTGGTGGTAATTGCAGTGGCTATGATGACGGTGGTGGCGTGGTGGTGGTAGTAGTGGTGGTGGTGACGACAGTGGCTGCGATGGCAGTGGTTATAATGATAATGGCATGGTGGTGGTGGTTGGTGACGGAGGTGGTGTGGTGATGGTGGTGATGACGGTAGTCATGGCGATGGCATGGTGGTGGTAGTGGTGGTGATGGCAGTGGTTGCGGCGATGGTGGTGGTGGTTGGTGACAGTGACGGTAACAGTAATAGTGATGGTGATGGTGGCGTCGTGGCGATGGCGGTGACTATAGTGGATACGAAGATGGTGGTGATGGTGGCAGCTGGCATGTTGGTAGTGGTGGTGATTGTGATGACGGCACTGGTAGTACGATGACTGTGACGACGATGGTGGCGGTGGTCGTGTCGGGATGATTGTGGTGATGGTGATGATAGTAGTGGTGGAAAGAGACAAGTGTTTCTCATTTTGTGCCCGGAAACAAAAAAGCATAAATTTTTTGAATCTTTTTTTTGTTCTCCAGCACAAAAATTAAACCGATTCATTCCGGGAATAAAAAAATAAACCGATTTTACCAAATGAGTTCTATCCATTTCTATTACGGGAAATAGAAATTAAAAAAATATTGATTCTGAGAAGGTTGTCATGCACACCGGAACGCAACCCATTATTTTTTGGACAGATCAAATCTTGAGATTTAATTGGATCGCCATTAAATTAATAACTCTTGGATTATTACATTGTTGATTATATACTTATTTAATGGTAATTCTGTAGAGAGTCAGTGGAAGTTCTATTTTTTACCCTTGTTCTATAAGGTCAAGCACAGATAATACTGCACCATGTGCAACAGCGACTAGTGATCTATAAAGTAATGATAATAGACACATCATGCAAGATCTGTTTTTTTTTTCAAATCTTTTTCTTCTGTTATGTGTACATCAATCAACCAATACTATTAATTTTTTTTTGGAACTACCTCTTTAACCTAATAGATTTATCCGTCTTTAAATAAATCATCGTGTATTACAATTAACATCTATCGTTATTGGTTTGTCCTTCACTCGAAATTGATTAAAATATAAATCGTAATATAATAAAAAAAACTTTGAATTAATAATTTCTGTTTTATTCCAAATTCTCAAATTACAAATATGTAAATATTGCATCAAATTCAACGTATATTTATATTATGTAGTCCCTTTAATAAAATGAATAACCTAAATGAACAAATAAATAATAATAACATTTTTATTTAAATAAAACAATTTAAATTAATAACACTATATTTTTTTTGGTGGTTAGTAAGACTAAATTATTTAATTTACATAACATGCTGATGGCGTGAGTATTTTTTTATTTTCTTTATTGTATTATTTATTATAATACAATATATTTAACATAGGGTTTTATAAGAGTTATGTTGTAGGAAAAGTTATTGTGTAAGGTTATAGAGATTCATTTTGCGTGCCAGAGTTTTTTTTTAACATGCGAGCCCCACAAAATGTTGTGTGTGTAGGAAACTTTTTGTGGACATGTTAAATGATAGAATGGAAACCCTTTAACATATTATTGACAATTAACCTTGGTTAATGCTAACCACGAGTGTGAATAACCGATCCAAGGAAATACATTAGGAATCCTACATGCCTGTATTTAGGAGTCCTGTACCGCATTTTCAAGGAACACCTCACCCCATACAATGTTACTCGTAATCTTTCTCATCTTCTTTATTTTGTTTCTACTAGTGAAATGGTATTCCAAATCTACAAAACGCGAAAGCTCAACCCCTTCTCCTCCAAAATTTCCTATTATAGGAAATCTCCATCAACTTGGCTTGTACCCTCATCGCACACTCCAATCTTTAGTTAAAAAATATGGCCCTTTAATATTGCTCCATCTTAGGAGTGTGCCAGTTCTTTTGAGTGGTTTTAAACGAATCTCAAATATAGGAAGATATCTTGGAGGAATGATTCAGCATTGTAGAGTAACAAAAAACTCGTATGCTGGCATTATTGATCGAGTGAAAGAGAGGTTAACCAGTTTGGCAATCCCAAACTTTTTCTCAAGCGGGTAAAGTTGTTTTGTCATAGTCAGTGTCGTCCACAATTCCGTTTTATCATATGTATAGTAGCATGATTGCTAAAGCCTTTTGTAATGAGTTGGAGCAGCTTCAAAGATCCTTCATTTGGGGAGACTCGTTAGATAAAAGACACTTGCATCTGGTGGGGTAGGATACCATTACAAAACCGAAAGCATTAGGTGGCCTGTGATTAAGAAAACGAACGACTATGAATGAAGCCTTTATTGGGAAGCTTGTTTGGGGTTTCCTGTATGAGCCGGATCAACTATGGGTTAAAATAATGAAGGCTAAATATAGTCACTTTTCTGACAATCAAGAGATTTTTCTTTGGAAATCTGGCAACTCTCGTCTTTGGAAATATATGTGTGAGAATTGGAACAAACTAAAACACAGGTTAGTTTGGGGTATTAAGGACGGAAAAGATGTGGAATTTTGGGAGGATAAGTGGTTGGATCATGGGAGTAATTTAGCTAGAACCATTGTTCCTATTACTTAGGAATTTCAAGGAAGGAAGGTTAATGATTGTGTAGCAGAAGATGGTTCATGGGGTTGCACAGCTCTCTCCAATGTCCTTCCCATGGATATCATCCAGAGTATACGAAGTATTCTTCCGCCTCACGAATCTAATGGACCAGATAAGTTAAAATGGAAAATCAATAACTCTGCTGGAGTCTCAGTCAAGCACATGTATTATGCTATGATGAATTTTGATGAGAATCTGTCACATGAGAATGAAATTTGGCCTTACATTTGGAAGCTCAAGGGGCCAAACCGTATCAATCTGTTGTTGTGGAAGATAGCTCACCACAAGTTACCAACAAGGTGATGGCTGGCTAATATGAATATATCTTTGCCTGACTGCCCATTGTCTCAAGTAGGAGATGAAACAATTATCCACGTGGTTAGAGATTGTGACAAAATTAAAAGTCCCTGGCAGAATGTACTGGCGTCTGATATGATAGCTAAAATTTTAAACTCTGACCTAGATACTTGGTTGTTAGATAATCTGAAAAATTTGATTGTTGTGCGACTTTAATGCTCCGTGGTGTTTGATTTTTGCTATGACAATTTCGCAGGGTTGGTTTTGGAGAAACTATATTATCCATTTAGCTGAGGATGATTTCAGGGCTTATAAAGTTCACACAATTGTGCAAAAGGTTAAGGAGTATACTGAAGCATGTGGGAATGGTCAAGTTGTAAAAACTAGAAGAGATCATACGATCATTCATATTTGTTGGTCCCCGCCAGAGTTTGGTTAGATTAAATTAAACATTGACCAGGCTGCTAGGAGTAATGGTGGTGGAGCTGCTTGTGGGGGTATTATTCGTGATGATACATGTCGTTGGCTCCAAGGGTTCTCCTACCATATTGGTCAATGCTCAGCCTTTATAGCTGAATTATTAGGTGTCCTTAAAGGCCTAAAAATTGCCTGGGCTGGTGGTTGGAAACAAATTATTCTCGAAAGTGATTCCAGTTCAATTATCACTTTGTTCACCAAAATTGGAGGAGCAACTCGAGAGTCTTCTCTGGTGACTCGTATTCGAGCATGGTTATAAAAAGATTGGGAAGTTTTCCTAGTTCATTCCTACAAAGAGAATAATGGTTGTGCGATTGGCCCTCAAGATTTCCTCCGAATAATCATATAAAAAATAATATGTGTTTTTCCTTCTCCCACTCCTGATATTTAGCCTTTGTATTTGACTGATCTTTCTTTGATTTGTAATTTCCGTACGATAGCTGTAACTTGATTTGTTTGGGGTTGGTTTTCCCCCTTTGCTACATCAATATGGGTTCTTTCTAGTTCTGAGTGTGTATATTTCCTAGAATATTCTCCTATATATATATATATATATATATATATATATATATATATATATATATATATATATCTCTGGTTTAGGTACTTACATTGGACGTGGGTGATGGTAAACATCATCGTGCTATCGTGGTAGGACCCACCTCAAGTACCAATACGTATGTTACGGGCTCCTCCAACGTCACAATGGGTGTAAGGCTGAGAGATAGGTCACAAATAAGGCAGCCCAAGAAGCTTACGGATTATATAGTGGGCTAGTAATGTTTTAGGCCCGTTTTGTTATTTTAATTTCTGTATTGTTTTGGCCCATATCGTGCCATCTTGTCTTTTGTCTATTTTAGGTCACAAAGAGTAAAGGAAAGGATATGTTTAAAGTAAAATACTCTCTCTACCTCTCTTCCTTCTTCTCTCATCTCTATTTTCTCCTCTCTTCTATTCTGTCTAAAATTCATCAAAGGTTACATTGGTGCTTTCATTGACCTGACACAAAAACTGATAACCGAAAATACAAAAACCAAAAACCTCGGTGATGTCACACAGCAGGTTCAAGACCTCCAGCAATCGCGCCTGTCATTGCAGGAGCATCTATCCAACTTGGAACTAGCCCAGGACCGTCATTTTACTGCTATGGAGTTGTCCCATACTCAACACATGGATACACTACAGAAACAGTTACAGGACGTTCTCTCTGTTCTACATTCTTCACCAGCCTTCACAGATCCGAATGCGGGTGTATTAGGCTCTGGCCCTTCCCACACTTCTTCCAGCCACACACATGAGCCTCACCGTCAACGCCAAATGAAATTAGATTTCCCCAGATTTGCTAACGGGGAACCTACTGATTGGTTATTTGCTATAGAACGATATTTTCGTTTCTATAATGTTCCTAACCATGAACGTCTTTTGCTGGTTTCATTCAATATGGATCCACCTGCGTCATCCTGGTTTCATTCTTTGGACCAAGATGGTTTGATTCCAGACTGGAATTCCTTCATCACAGCTTTACAAAAGCGTTTTGGCCCGACGGAATCTGAAGATCCAGCCGTAGCTATTGCTAAACTTCAGCAAACCGGCACAGTTACCGAATACTACGCCGCTTTCGAGCAGCTGTCACGCAAAATTCCTGGCTTATCCGTCACTGTTAAGAAGGGGTTATTCTTGGCGGGATTAAAATCAACGATTCGTTGTTCGGTTTTGGTCCACCGACCCCAAGACGTTCACGATGCCCTTGCCTATGCCAAAGTTTATGAGGAGAAACTCAGTACTGACAGACCACTGAAACCCTGGGTTCCACGTACCACCTCTTTTTCCACTCAGCCCAACCACTCCCAACCGCCTTCCCCCTCACCATCGCTTCCCCCTGTTAAAAATCCTATTCCCATGTCAGCTTTACATATTCGCCACTTATCCCTAGCCGAACGACAAGCCCGTCGAGAGAAAAACTTGTGTTACAATTGTGACGAAAAATTTACAGCTGGGCATCGATGTAAAGGGCGCGCATCCCTTTTATACCTGGATGGATCTGAGGATGACGATGGTACTATACCACCAGATGGGGATCCTCCTCCTGAGGAGCAATTGACACCAGAAATAAGCCTGAATGCATTGTTTGGCCACAGAACTTCTAATTCATTCCGACTTACAGGTACCATATCTGGTACAGTTGTCCAAATCTTAATTGATGGAGGTAGTACCCACAATTTTATTACACCAAGAATGGCCTCTTATCTTAACCTTGTTATGCATGCCATTTCCCCCTTCAATGTGCATGTTGGTAATGGCGATACCCTTACTTGCTTAGCGTCTTGTTCGGGCGTTCCTTTACTCATGCAAACCAATTCGTTTGTTGTTGACTTGTTTATTTTAGACCTTAAGGGTGTAGATGTTGTGTTGGGTGTTCAATGGCTAGCAACACTTGGACCAATTATTACTGACTATGCAGCTTTGACTATGGCTTTCACACATTCTAATAATCAGATAATATTACATGGCCACCACTCCATTGGGCCTACCCCTATTACCTCAGCCCAATTACACAAGCTGATCACTCATGATTCTATTTCCTCTTGTGTCATGTGCCTAACGTCTACCCCACCTCAACCCCCCACAGCCCCAACTTCCGCCACTGCATCAGCCACACCGTTGCCTCTATCCACTATACTTCAAGATTTTTCTGATGTTTTTGCGGTACCCACCACCTTGCCCCCAGATCGCCAACTTAACCACCGCATTTCACTAGCCAATGATGCTAAACCCGTCCAGGTCAAGCCTTATCGCTACCCACACTACCGGAAAAATGAGATTGAAAAAATGATTTCTGAAATGCTGTCGTCGGGATTAATTCGCCATAGCCAATCTGAATATAGTTCCCCGGTTCTCTTAGTCAAGAAAAAGGACGGTACATGGAGGTTTTGTGTGGACTATAGGGCCTTAAATGCTATTACTATCAAGGATAAGTTCCCAATCCCTACCATTGACGAGTTAATCGATGAACTACATGGGGCAACTATTTTTTCCCGGCTTGATCTCAGATCTGGTTTCCACCAAATCCGCATGCACTCACCAGATATACATAAGACAAAATTTCGCACACATCCCGGTCACTATGAGTTCCTCGTGATGCCCTTTGGCTTGAGCAATGCTCCGTCAACCTTTCAAGCTACTATGAATCAGGTTTTCTCTGCCTATTTGCGTAAGTTTGTGGTGGTGTTCTTTGATGATATCCTCATCTATAGCCCATCAGCATCCCTCCATTGGGATCACCTCACGACAGTTTTGGCTACTCTACGGGCTCACTCCCTATATGCTAAACTCTCCAAATGCCTGTTTGCTCAACCTTCTATTATATTTTTGGGCCATATTATTTCGGGATCAGGTGTCCAACCAGACCCCATCAAACTGCAAGCAATTTCTGATTGGCCCACTCCATCTACAGTTACACAACTCCGGGCATTTTTGGGTTTATCTGGCTATTATAGAAAGTTTATTCGCCACTATGCCTCCATTGCCGCCCCCCTCACTGATCTACTCTCTAAGTCCGGTTTTCATTGGAATTTAAAAGCTGATTGTGCTTTTCGGGACCTCAAGTTAAGATTAATTTCTGCTCCCATTTTGGGCCTCCCCAATTTCACTCAACCCTTTGTGATGGAAACAGACGCTTCAGGTGTGGGTATTGGAGCCGTCCATCTCCAGAATGATAAACCACTGGCTTTTTACAGCCTCAAGTTAGCCCCCATGATGCAGGGTAAGTCAACATATGCTCGTGAAATGTTTGCAATTACGGCGGCGGTTTCTAAGTGGCGTCAATATTTGTTAGGTTCGCCCTTTGTGATTCGTAAAGATCACAAGAGCCTTCACAATTTGATGAAACAAGTTATACAGACCCCGGAGCAACAACAGTTCCTCTCTAGGTTATTGGGGTATGATTATACTATTGTCTATAAATCCGGCAAAGCAAACATAGTCGCCGACGGATTGTCTAGACTAATGGAGGGCACCTCTGTTACCCAGGCCCCTCACTTGGCAGCCATCACTGGCCCATCGTTAAATTTCACTATCGTGTTACAGTCAGAATTGCTTACAGACCCATACACTACCAACATCATACACGAATTAAAACACAATCCCAGCCTATGGCCAGATTGGCAGTACAAAAATCAACTGCTATTCTACAAACACCGCATCTATTTGCCCTCTGCTTCCGCCATAATTCCTCATTTACTTCACGAAGTCCATGATGCCAAGCAAGGTGGTCACTCGGGTGTTACCACCACTGTTCACCGCCTGACCCGCAATTTTTCCTGGAAAGGAATGCACAAAACTGTGAAAGATTACATCTCTAAATGTGAGATCTGTCAAAAACTCAAACCATCTACCCATGCCCCGTTTGGACTCCTCCAACCCTTGCCTACCCCAGATTCCCTATGGACGGATGTTACTATGGATTTTATAACACACTTACCCGTGTCCTCTGGTTTTAGTTCCATCTTCGTCGTCGTTGACAGGTTCTCAAAGGCAGCTCACTTCAGTCCCCTTCCAGCCCATTATTCGGCCTCCAAAGTAGCCTCCGTTTTTTGGGAAAGTGTGGGTAAACTGCATGGTCTTCCCCACACTATTATCTCTGATAGGGACCCCATTTTCCTCAGTGATTTCTGGAAAAACCTTTTTCGGCTGCAAGGTACAACACTCAAGTTTAGTTCTTCATACCACCCACAAACGGACGGACAAACATAAAGGGTTAACAGGTGCTTAGAATCTTACCTCAGGGCTTTCACACATTCACACCCTCATACATGGTCGGGTTTCCTCAGCTGGGCCGAGTACCACTATAACACCAGCTATCACCATTCCACGGGCTTCTCTCCGTACGAGGTTATGTATGGCAAGCCTCCGCCGGACCTGGTAGCCTATTGTTTGGGCTCTTCCCCTAATGAGGCCGTCGATTCTACCCTGGCAGCTAGACACACAATTTTACAAGCATTAAAAGAAAATCTACAGAAATCACAACAAATGATGAAGGCCCAAGCCGACAAGAAACGTAAAGATTGGAACTTTACCGTTGGCGATCTCGTTTTGCTCCGACTACAGCCCTATCGTCAGGTTTCCGTTCACCGTCGCTCATCCCAGAAGCTGAGTTTGCGTTATTACGGACCCTTCGAAGTCTTGAACAAGATAGGTAAGGTTGCATACCGCCTCAAGCTTCCACCTTCTTCATGGATCCATGATGTTTTTCATGTGTCCCTGCTCCGTCCGTTCAAACCAGGTCACCACTATCAGATCCACCACCTTCCGAAAACACCAGCCGCAATACCACTCGCTCTGACACCGTGTGGAGTGATAGCCACCAGATCCGTCTGGCGAAGGAGTACCTTGATCCCTCAGGTCCTGGTCCAGTGGCTCGGGCTACCACCGGAGGACTCGACCTGGGAAGACCAGGCGACCCTGCTTCAAGGAAACCCGCGTTGGGAACCCAACGTCGACGCCCTCGACCATGACCGCCGCGTATCGGATGGAACACCAGCAGGTATGGTGGACAACAACGGACTCATGCGTCCTGTGCCTGGGAGAGAACAAGAGGAGGAAGAGTCTTTTGGAACTACAGTCGTTCAAGAGACTGATCTTAGTGGGAATCCAAAGCCAACTACACCATTTAATGCTGGTCAGCCTTGTTCCACTTCCCCATTACATCTAACGGTTGCTTCTCATCCGCTAGTTCCAATGCGTTCTCAGCCATTGGATCCCACCGTCCAACACTTAATGCCTCCACCAACTACTCCAGCTGTTGCTCCGCGGTTGGTCCGCGTTGTCCCCAAAGTCATCAGCCTCGAGGACGAGTCTGCTCTTGCAGATGTGGGGCTTGTTACGGGCTCCTCCAACGTCACAATGGGTGAAAGGCTGAGAGATAGGTCACAAATAAGGCAGCCCAAGAAGCTTATGGATTATATAGTGGGCTAGTAATGTTTTAGGCCCGTTTTGTTATTTTAATTTCTGTATTGTTTTGGCCCATATCGTGCCATCTTGTCTTTTGTCTATTTTAGGTCACAAAGAGTAAAGGAAAGGATATGTTTAAAGTAAAACTCTCTCTACCTCTCTTCCTTCTTCTCTCATCTCTCTTTTCTCCTCTCTTCTATTCTGTCTAAAATTCATCAAAGGTTACAACGTAGGGGTGTTCATCAACCAATCCAAACTGATTCAAACCGCGGTGACCGAACTGAAAAACTGATAACCGAATAAACCGAAAATCGAAAAACCAAAAACCGAAAAAAAATCGAAAATTTTAATTG
Organism: Gastrolobium villosum; assembly: GCA_032173675.1. NCBI lineage: Eukaryota > Viridiplantae > Streptophyta > Magnoliopsida > Fabales > Fabaceae > Gastrolobium > Gastrolobium villosum. The sequence goes on along the minus strand of JAVKPL010008853.1, from coordinate 15,155 downwards.
GATTGGATTGGATTTCGGATTGATTGATGAAAACCGATCCAATCCAAACCGATCCAATATATTAATTTCCTCCTACATACTTGGGTATTTCTCCAATCATAGCCCACAAATTTCTAAACCCAAGACCTATTAACCCATCAACAAAACCTAAGAAAAAATTTATTCACTTCTCATTAACAAAATTTTACCTATGTAGAGCTTCATATGTAAAAAAAAAAAACTATATTATCATTTCCTAATGCTTTTGTATTTCATTTTTTTTATAAAGCCTATACAAAAGATGTTATTTGCACAATAATCATGAATCAAATTTTAATATTTTCAAAATATCAAAAACCGATCCAATCCAAACCGTAAAAAAATGGATTGGATTGGATCAGATTTGAAAAAAATTCAAATCGAATGGATGATTACATGATCAAATTGAAAGGATTGGATCAGATGATTTTTACTTTCAAAACCGATCCAATCCAGACCACAAACATCCCTACAAATACGTGGAGTAACCGACCCATAATCCGGACAAAATTCTTCCGAGTTAACTCAATCAGTTCCCCGGCTAGTGATTCCCAAATATACAAACCCGAACACTATTTTTAAAGAATCCATTACCATCAGTTTTTCCTTTTCTTGCTCCACAAAACCTAACCAAACCATGGTTAAAAAAGCTGGTCCAGAGGTAACCATAGTCCACAGTTGACAGCACAATGCGCAGCCAAGATGCTCTCTTGTGCTGTCAGATTTCATCTCAACCCCTCCATCGACTTTATTATTAGCCTAACATTAAAATTAGGGTTCGTTACGCATTATCTACCAAAAGCAAGGTTTTTTCTTTCATACGAATCTTTCCCCTCAAATCTCCACCTTTGCAGTTTTCGCAATTCTTTTGATGTTGGAGATGGAATGCGTCTTCGAATTTCCTCATACTCACATGGATAGACGCCCAAAAAAGAGAGCGCGGTTGGGCTGGGACGTTCCTGAGGTCCCAAAGGTAACTTCTTTTTCCTGATCCTAAAATCTCAGATCTGATTTTTTTTTTTTCTTGTGGTTTTTTTTTTTTTTTGGCTTTAGATCTGGTGGAATTTGTATAGTTTAGGTATGTATGATTCAGGTAACGTTGCTTCTTTTGTCTCCCCGATTTATGGGACAATTTTTCTGTTTTGTCTGATGGATCTCTTAGGTTTTGGTCTTTTGATTAATATTATGGATCTGGATATGGATAAATAAATTGATTTATTTTTCGGTCCTGTTTGGCTTCATTTATTTTGTTTTCTGTGATTATCGTATGTTAAATTGTGCTATTTGTGATCGTTGGCATACCAGTATTTATCTATGGTTTCTGTATATCAGTATAGAACTGGCTTTGATGAATTTAATATCGTTTGTAGAGGGATGAAGTTTGGTATCCCTTTTACAGTTTTTATCCTTGCTCTAAGACTTTTATTGCCACGAATCATTGTGTTTCAATGTATATCTAGCTTTTGTTATATCTGTTTGTGATTTATATCGTCGGATCTTCTCATAAAATTTCATATGTCAATATTTGTAATAAACCTTTTGTTGTCATCATTTGTAAACATTGTGAGCTGTTGAATAAGACCTGATATCAGGAATATGGAATTTGAAGAATGAACAACCTGTCCATTGTATTATGATGTGTATTATGTCATACTTGTTTGGTAGATAATGCGTAACGAACCCTAATTTTAATGTTAGGCTAATAATAAAGTCGATGGAGGGGTTGAGATGAAATCTGACCGCCCAAGTGTCAGCTCAAGAGAGAATCTTGGCTGCGCATTGTGCTGTCAACTGTGGACTATGGTTACCTCTGGACCAGCTTTTTTAACCATGGTTTGGTTAGGTTTTGTGGAGCAAGAAAAGGAAAAAACTGATGGTAATGGATTCTTTAAAAATAGTGTTCGGGTTTGTATATTTGGGAATCACTAGCCGGGGAACTGATTGAGTTAACTTGGAAGAATTTTGTCCGGATTATGGGTCGGTTACTCCACGTATTGGTAGGGATGTTCGTGGTCTGGATTGGATCGGTTTTGAAAGTAAAAATCATCTGATCCAATCCTTTCAATTTGCTCATGTAATCATCCATTTGATTTGAATTTTTTTTCAAATCTGATCCAATCCAATCCATTTTTTTACGGTTTGGATTGGATCGGTTTTCGATATTTTGAAAATATTAAAATTTGTTTCATGATTATTGTGTAAATAACATCTTTTGTATAGGCTTTATAAAAAAAATTGAAATACAAAAGCATTAGGAAATGATAATATAGTTTTTTTTTTTTACATATGAAGCTCTACATAGGTAAAATTTTGTTAATGAGAAGTGAATAAATTTTTTCTTAGGTTTTGTTGATGGGTTAATAGGTCTTGGGTCTAGAAATTTGTGGGCTATGATTGGAGAAATACCCAAGTATGTAGAAGGAAATTAATATATTGGATCGGTTTGGATTGGATCGGTTTTCATCAATCAATCCGAAATCCAATCCAATTAAAATTTTCGATTTTTTTTCGGTTTTTGGTTTTTCGGTTTTCGGTTTATTCGGTTATCAGTTTTTCAGTTCGGTCACCGCGGTTTGAATCAGTTTGGATTGGTTGATGAACACCCCTACGTATTGGTACTTGAGGTGGTACTTGAGTTTGGATTGGTTGAGTTAACATGCATCGGCCTTCAAAGGCCAGTTTACTTTCAAGTGGTATCAGAGCCCGGTTGCTTTACCATCGGCGGGTGATGGTACCTTGTTTGTGAAAGGAGTTTTTCACGGTCAAAATCTTTAAAGGGTTAAAGTTTAAATTCTGCATATGGATTTTGAAACACAAATCCTTTAAAGTGTTAAAAATTTTGTTTTTATGAACATGTAAATTTGATTCTGTGTTCATAAAATATTATGCATCATGGTTTAGTTTCTTTTTCTTTATGAAAGTTTTAAAAGGAACACCCTTTTTGAAAGGGTAGATTCGGCCATGGAGGGTACTAAGAGTACCTTGAATGATTTCTTATTTTTCTCCATGAATTGTGTCATGTTTATATGCATGAAATTTTGTGACAAAATTTATCATATAGTCACCTATATGATTCGGCCATGAAGGAGTTTGTGGCTACATGCATGGTTTAATTTTGTTTTCTTTAAGAAAGAATTAACAAAATTTGAATTAAAATTGTTTTTGAATTCGGCCAATTGAGAAATTTAAGATTATGAATCTTGATGTTATTTTGATGTTTAAATGTTAAATGTCAAAATATATGTGAAAATATTATGTGATAATATAATATTTGTGTTTGCAAGTTTTGAACTTTTCAGGTACAAACAGGAAGGGGATGGTCATGGTGCCCAGATTTGAGTTTTTTTTGAATTTTAAATTAATGTGTAATCGCGCCCTTTAATTTACAAGTGTATTTATAATTTAAATTTTGTAATTTTGTCCCTCCAAAGATGTTTTGGAGTTTCTTTAATTATGTGTAATTAGAGAAATAGGCTAGTGGCGTATAGACGACAAGCGGCCGTTGCTTAAAGAAGCAAAAAGGACAAAAGCGCGAGCACCATGTCTATCTCAATATAAACTGTTTATATGCATGTATGATTAGAACGTCTAGTATGCATGAATTGGGCAAACCGCGTTTTGTATGGTTATTATGTTTGTCCAATAGCGACTTGTGTATACTGATAGATGTTTGACATAGGTAACGACTAGCATGATAACTTATAACATGCGTTTGATGGGACCTAATTAACCCTAAAATAAAAGGAACCCTTAAAAGGAATAAATAATTAAGTGTATGATTACCTCCCACCACCAATGCTACTCAAAACTCTTCTACATAGTGGTGCTTCACAACTCAGTTGGGACCCACTGTTTCGATGAGCTAGAGTAGTGTTTGAAGTGTAAGAGACTTAGGGTGCTGGTTTAATGCTTAACTAAGACATAAGTTGCAGGCACAGCCGGGCTTATGTGCTTAGGGTAATGGTGCTAGGTTGGTTGCATGAGATGCACCACTAAGTGACAAAGAGTTGTCAACCTAATGTTAAGAGAGGGTATGAGATACTGTTGATAAAGATCAACCCATTATTTAAATTAATCTTGCGGTCTCAGACGGAGATTAAAATAAATATTCGCACTCTTAATCCCACTAAGGTAAAATCTAAAGTAGATTAACCCTAAGTCAAATAGGAAGGGTCATTGACTTAGATAAAATAGTGGGAGGGGCAAATTATTTAAAGTCTTTAATAATTTGCTTTTAACTACATAACCGTATATTAACTAAAACTATCTTTAAATCTCTTTCAGCTTATAGTATGACTAATCCACTGTCACTGCGTTCAATACTCGATACGAATAAACTGACCGGTATCAGAACCTTAGAATTATTCTAAGGGCCGAAAAGATTGCATACGTTTTAGATGCTGTAATACCCGTAGCTCCACGGGAAGGGGAAGAAGGGTTTGCGAAATTTGATTTCGTAACCCATCAACAGCACTTGGATGACAATGTGATGACATTATGCATCATGTTGGCATCCATGTCGCCTGAACTGCAAAAGCAGCATGAGCATATGGATGCTCCCTCTATTATCGTACATCTCAAGGAGTTGTATGATATTAAAGGCAGGCATGAGAGGTATGAGGCCTCAAGAGAACTGTTCTCTTGTAGGATGACTGAGAGCATGTCTGTTGGCAGCCATGTTCTCAAAATGATTGGGCTGATTGAGAAGCTAGGAAACCTAGGCTTCATCATGGATGCCGAGCTAGGTAATGACTTAGTCCTCACCTCACTTCCACCTTCCTTCAGTCAATTCATCATGAATTACAATATGCATGGGATGCAAGTGAGCTTGCCTGAGTTGTTAAGCATGTTAACAACAGCTGAAGTGTCTATCAAGAAGGATAGGACACAGGCTCTTTTGATTGGTGGGCCTAGCAAGGCCAAGGGAAAAGGTAATGAGCCTGCAAAAGGTGACCCCTTAAGCCCAAAGGAAAATCCAAGAAGAAGAAGGGCAAGAAGAAGGGTAATAAGGCACCTAAGGACAAGGGTGATGCTGAGTGCTTCCATCGTGGCAAGAAAGGCCACTGGAAGAGGAATTGTCCAGACTACCTGAACAATGTGAAGGACAAGAAGCACGGTGATGCTTCTGCCTCAGGTATTTTCATTATTGAGATAAATTATTCTTATGCTAATCCAACCTCATGGGTATTGGATACCGGATGTGGTTCTCATATCTGCAATATGTTGCAGGTACTTAGGAGCCCAAGGAGATTGGATAGAAACGAGGTGGATCTCCGCGTTGGTAATGGAGCAAGGGTTGCTGCTCATTCAGTTGGAGATGCTGACCTTATTTCGCCTACGGGCCTTTTATTGCATTTGAATAATTGTCTTTATGTTCCGCATATTTCTAGAAACATTATTTCAATTTCTTGTTTAAAACAAGATGTTTATACTTTCAGTATTAGGGATGGTACTTTTTCTATCATTTTGAATGATATGGTTTATGGTACTGCTTCTTTAATAAATGGATTGTATGTGTTGGAAATGGGAAATGAAGTGCTCAATATAGATGAGAAACGACCTAGGACGGATAATCAATCTTATCTTTGGCACTGTAGACTAGGGCACATAAATGAAACAAGATTGTCTAGGATGCATAGAGATGGATACATGGACTCCATGGATTTGGAATCCTGACACGAGCTGTCGAACTCGTGCAAATTAAAAATTATTTTTATTTAGGGTTCAGAAAATTTGCAGTAAAGTGGAAACCCTAAGTCGTCTCTCAAGGAAATTGTTTGGGTGAAAATCGTTGCTGAAAATAGAAAATAAAAGGGGGGGTTTTGATTTCAGTTTGAATAATTTAAAAGACAGAATATAAAATTGGGATTAAAATTCGTAATTCAAAATTAACCAACCTAGGGTTAGGGTTCCATGGACGTCCTTCATTGGATAAAAATTACCAAATTCACGGTTGATCTCAATTGAATCAGAATCCTTATTTTCAATTGAGAACAATCGGATCATCAAATCTGATGATTATTCCTTTTCCATGATCGCAATCGCAACCCTCAGATCGAATATCCACAATCGCACGATATCGATCTGAGTTAGGAAAAGAAACAAATCTGGTTAAAGAATTAGAAAAATTACCAAATTCACGATTAATCTCAATTGAATCAGAATCCTTATTTCCAATTGAGGTTAATCGGATCATCAAATCTGATGATCATTCTTCACCCATAATCGCAATCGCGAACCTCAGATCGAATATCCACAATCGCACGATATTGATCTGAGTTAGGGTAAAGAAACAAATCTGGTTAGAGATTGATCGCAGATCCTCTAAACAGATCCATGGAATCCCTTCCCCTTTGGTTGATTAAAAGGGGGTTTAGCCTAGCATGGCTAGGATAAACATGATTACAAATTAAATTGCATAAAAGAAAAAAGAAGAAGAAGAAGAAGAAGAAGAACGCTTCAGAGAAAAGTGTCTTGATCCTCCAAATCGAAAATTACATAATACCAAAATGTTTCCCTCCTCTCCTACATATACACCTAGGTAAGAAACCAATTTGGGCTGGGCTTAATTCAGATCGGCCCGGCCCATTCGTCTAAAATGAAAAATAAAAAAATAAAATAAAATTAAAACTAACTTGGCTTTGGGCCACTTAAGTAATTGGGCTTTAATTTAAATTACAAGTCCAATAATAAAATAAAATTCCAGCAAAAAAAAATACGTCATATTGAGCTCAGGTTTAGACCATCTTTTCGTCCGAATTGGGCTTCAGTATCTGAAATAGCAATTATAGCCCTTCCTGTTAGCTGCAAAACGCAACAAGAACAGAGTCAATCGAACATCTGTAGAGTGAGATATGGTCAAAATACGAAAGTAGTGTAAATCTGGAAAATTATGACGAAAATCAATTAAACCCAATTAAAAACTAGAATTCTAATTTAACCCAAAAGACCTTTATTTAATTCAAATAAAACCTAAAAATACCAACCAAGAGTAACAAATAAGTGTAATAAAATATGAGTTATCAAATTCCCCCACACTTATCTTTTTGCACTCCTGGGCAAAAACTAAAATTAAAAGCAAAAGATTAAGATCAACCAATCCTTTCTAACAATTACCAAGCATACAGAAAATACACAAAGATCACAAGTCTTCACAGCTAAATCAATCAGGACTGAAATTCCCTAATCTCAAATCACAAGACTTGTTAATTTTTTTTTGCTGCACATGCCAATTACAGAAAATGGTTTCACACAAGATGCTCTCAATATTTTTCTCTCAAGTGTATCAGGTAATCAGTGTATCACTCAAATCTACTCAAGAAAATCAATCTACCATAGGCTTGCTCAAATTCTACTTCTCCACTGCTACTAACACATGCATGCACAAATCAAGAGGGCTCTATGCAGGGTTGTAATGTGGCTGAGGTGAAGGTATGGATGAAATATGGGGAAAGAAAGTTAAACACCCTAGAAATCTACAAGAGCAAGGGTTGAGAACTTACACAAAGATAATGAAAAGATAAAAATAAACACACTTTTTTTTTCTTTTCTTTTTTTCTTTTTTTTTCTATTTTCTTTTTTTTTCTTTTTTCTTTTTCTTTTTTTTTTCTTTTTGCTTTTTCTATTGTTTTTCTTATAACATAGAAGAACCACATAACAGAGAAAAGAATCACATTGTCACCCCCCACACTTAAACTTTTGCACGCCTCGGGCAAACCCCCACACTTAAACACAACATCATAGTGAAAACCATTGCTCAGTAAATCTCCAGGGTGTGGAATTAATTGGTTTTTTCACTTAGGTTTGTAATGTGGCTCAAGAAGTAAAGGATATAAAGGCTCAAAGGGGCTCATCAAGGGATAATAATGTAAGGGATGGCTATCTGGCTAAAGTGGGTAAAGAAAGAAATGAATGCCTCAATCATATTCATGCATGTAAGTGAAAAATGCAATTTCAAAAAGAATCATAGCAAGTTCTAGAGAAAAAAGATCAAGAGCAGAAGCACACAAGAATGAAAGCATGGCCAGAAGATATGCCATGTATACAAGCTCAAAACCTCACAAGGGGTAACCAAATCATGCAATCAGCATCACAGCATCAATCAACAAGTATTGCAATCCAAGAATTGAGATCAAAGCCTAATAGACTTTACTATCAAACATTGTGATCTAAGTCTACTCCATGTAACACTCAATAGTAACCAGAAAGAAGAGGAAAATCTACGTACAAAAGTCAAAAACTAAAAGAAAGAAAGAAAATGCAAATAACAGAAAGAAAAGAAAAAGAGGGAAGAAGACTCCCTGGACTCCCTAAGGAGGATAAACAACATCAGTGAGTAGAGCCTCTGTCTCCACAGGTTGCTTCTGGGATCCTTCATGAACAACTTTGAGGTGATGGCCAATCATTGTGCAACTCTTCCCCATCTGCTTATCACGCAACTTTGGGGGCTTTCTTTTATGTATGCATTTCTTCTTCTCTTGATCCTTTCTTCCAACCTTACGCAAACTTTTCTGCATACTAAAAATAGAGGAAGAAATTTTTTGTACCCATTTCATCTTGGGTCCATGAGAGTTAGGATCAAAATCATTACCAGAATGGGGAGTCTTGCCTAACTTCACATTTAGTACAAATTCAGAATTATTAATAGGTAGGTCAGAATCCACAGGTAATGCACAATCATTAATCAATTCAGAATCAACCTTACCAACCACATCATGAATCACATTTATGCATGAAACTGAATGCTCAACTTGAACCTTAGAATGCTTCATGGAATCAAATATGCTAAAATGTAAAATGCTATCACCAAATTCCATGGATAGAGTCCCAGCATGCACATCTAATTTGGTCCTTGCAGTTTTCAAAAAGGGCCTCCCAAGTATGATTGGGGGCGTACTACTAGGAGACTCACCCTCTATATCTAAAATGTAAAAGTCAGCAGGAAATATCAGGTTATTTACTCTGACTAAAACATTTTCAATTAAACAAGAAGGGTGAGCATTGCTCCTATTGGCTAACTGGATAATGACACCAGTAGCACGCAAAGGATCAAGACCAAGGGACTTGTAAACAGACTCAGACATGACTTTAATGGAAGCACCTAAGTCTAGCATGCAATCATCAAATATAGAACTTCCTCTAATGCAGTGAATAGTAAATGTTCCTAGATCTTTGCATTTCTCAGGCATGGGTTGGATGAGGGCTGATACATTATGGCTCACGTTAACTAGCTCATCCCCCTTCAGTCGCCTCTTATTGGTGCATAATTCTTTTAGGAATTTGGCATATTTTGGAATCTGCTTGATTGCATCTAAGAGTGGAATGTTAACTTCAACCTTCCTGAATGTGTCTAGTAACTCCTTCTCTTGTGCTATTTCTGCCAATTTCCTGGAATTGATGGCTCTTTGAGGGAAGGGAAGCGGAACAGAGAACTCAGGTTCATTGTCAAGTTTTCGCTTCTCTTGCACTGTCTTATTTTTTTCCAATGCTAGTTCATCCTCAACTGTAGCTAGCTGGGGCTCATGCAGTTGCTTGCCTGACCTTAGAGATATAGCACTGGCATTTGCATTCCCTTTTGGTTTTGGAACTGTTTGCGGAGGAAGAAAACTGCTGGAACTTTGAGGTTGAACCTGACTCATTGATGTTGCCAACTGCCCAATCTGTGTTTGCAGGTTCTGAATTGTAGATTCGGTCTGCTGCTGGAATTGCAAGTTACTCGTCGCCATCTGTTTCACCAAATCTTCTAGTGAAGGACCGCAATTGATCTGTTGTTGGGCTAGTGGCTCCTGTTGCCAATGATGTGGAGGTATAGCCTGTTGGAAATTTTGCCTCTGTTGATAAGGAGGAAGGCTCTGCTGGTTCAGGTTATGATTCCAATTCAAGTGGGGATGATCCTTCCAGCCAGGATCGTAAGTATTAGAGAAGGGATTGTATTGTTGCTGCTGATACTGCGATTTTCCTGGAAAAACTCCTACTGCAGCTACTGTCTGGTCAACTAGAGGGATGTTATCATGAAAGGAGGGGTAGACATCCGTGGAATGAAGAGGATTACAGTAGATGCCACACAAGTTGCTCATCTGTGGAGTGGGAGGCTGCATTATTTGTGTTACTGCCAATTGTCTCACCAGCGAGTTTAACTCTTCAAGCTTATTTTCAATTCTTTGATTATTCATGCTTGATGCTACTATAGGAGCTGCTGAGGATTGGACTGTGGATGCTTGCACTAAGGTATGCTCAGAAAAATAGAAACACACAAAAACAGATAAATCAAAAACAAAATATTTTTTTATTATTTTTTTAAAACAGAAACAGAAAACTAAAATTTAAAAAAAAAGAATTAAAAAGAATTAAGGAGAATTAAAGAAAATTAAATTTTTTTTTAAACTCTGTAACAGAAACGAAAATTAAAAATCAATTTAAATTTTTTTTTTTTGAAACAGAAACGATTTAGACCGATGCAATTTCCCCGGCAACGGCGCCAAATTTGACACGAGCTGTCGAACTCGTGCAAATTAAAAATTATTTTTATTTAGGGTTCAGAAAATTTGCAGTAAAGTGGAAACCCTAAGTCGTCTCTCAAGGAAATTGTTTGGGTGAAAATCGTTGCTGAAAATAGAAAATAAAAGGGGGGTTTTGATTTCAGTTTGAATAATTTAAAAGACAGAATATAAAATTGGGATTAAAATTCGTAATTCAAAATTAACCAACCTAGGGTTAGGGTTCCATGGACGTCCTTCATTGGATAAAAATTACCAAATTCATGGTTGATCTCAATTGAATCAGAATCCTTATTTTCAATTGAGAACAATCGGATCATCAAATCTGATGATTATTCCTTTTCCATGATCGCAATCGCAACCCTCAGATCGAATATCCACAATCGCACGATATCGATATGAGTTAGGAAAAGAAACAAATCTGGTTAAAGAATTAGAAAAATTACCAAATTCACGATTAATCTCAATTGAATCAGAATCCTTATTTCCAATTGAGGTTAATCGGATCATCAAATCTGATGATCATTCTTCACCCATAATCGCAATCGCGAACCTCATATCGAATATCCACAATCGCACGATATTGATCTGAGTTAGGGTAAAGAAACAAATCTGGTTAGAGATTGATCGCCCATCTTTATACCGTCCGAATTGGCCTTCAGTATCTGAAATAGCAATTATAGCCCTTCATGTTAGCTGCAAAACGCAACAAGAACAGAGTCAATCGGACATCTGTAGAGTGAGATATGGAAAGATGGTTGAGATAGGAGCCAAGCACAAGCATATTGTTGAGATATATAGTGCCTTATATAGATCAAAAAATAAAATCCCAAAGTTTAAATTAAATAAACAAACCCATGGAAGAGTCAGCAAAATGATAACTAGATAAAAAAGTGAAATCCCCAACAAATTACCAGCTTTGGTCCGGAGGTATATTAAGGTAACTTGGTTGGATCCACACCCCTTTAAGGTGACGGATTTCAGATTTTGTATCTACATAAATGAATACACCTTGACTTCCCAAGAGATAATATTTTGTATATCCATGAATGTTTTCACCTTGAATTGCAAAACCATATTCACCACTAGAGCATGTCATTAGCGTTTCCGCATGTAGAAATTGAAGCATTTGCCTCTAGTCCTAGTTTACTCTTTACATCCATCAACTCCAACCTGTCTTTTTGTATTTCATAGCTCAATTCACCCACTGTAAATTTATACCAGCGTGGAGCTATACTGTGCATTGTCCATTCTTGGGTCTTAGAAGCATCAAAGGTAACTAACGTATCCCTCATGTCAAAAAAATGAAATTTCCCTTCACCAAACACAGCAAAAGTCATTGTATCCAAATCAAATCTATCCCAAGAAAAAAAATTGTGCTTGGCCCATATGCTATTCCCCCTGCAAAGCAAGTAGAGTTCTGATTCATAAGGATTGCTTCGACTAATCACAGCAAGAGTGCAATCTTGCGAAGTGGAACATATGAAAATGCTGCAATATGGTCAGATGGATTCTGTGAAAGGACAGCTTGGAAGCTCTATTTTTGCTCTGGAAAAGGGGCAAAAGAAGAACATTGAACCATGTCGAGAGACAAGAAGCCATCCTTCACTGGATGCAAGGCAAGTTGCCCCAACTAGTTCTGGGATGTTGATGGTGTAGATTTTATCTTGGTTGCTTAGCAGGGAACACTGGGAACCTTCCCCATCATCATACAGAAGAAACCAAGGATCAGCTCCAGAACATTTATGCTTAGCTTTTGAAGAAGCATTGTGCCAATCTTTGCAAACAACACGGAAACACAGAAAATCAATCATCCCTAGACCATCCGCAATTGGTATGAGCAGGTCTTCAGGCAGATTTGACCACTGCACTTTTTGCATTTTATTCTGCATCATCTGCATTGTCTTAACCTTCTTCCTTCCCAAAACTGAAGCGCTAAACTTTTTCCCCTTCTTAACCTTCTTCTTTCTGGAATACAGATTTATAGATTCTGGGCAACACTGAAGGATCATCCTCAAGAGGTAGAAAGAAGAAGGTTAAGAAGGGGAAAAAGTTTAGCGCTTCAGTTTTGGGCTTAAATAATTATAGAAGGTTAAGACAATGCAGATGATGCAGAATAAAATGCAAAAAGTGCAGTGGTCAAATCTGCCTGAAGACCTGCTCATACCAATTGCGGATGGTCTAGGGATGATTGATTTTCTGTGTTTCCGTGGTGTTTGCAAAGATTGGCACAATGCTTCTTCAAAAGCTAAGCATAAATGTTCTGGAGCTGATCCTTGGTTTCTTCTGTATGATGATGGGGAAGGTTCTCAGTGTTCCCTGCTAAGCAACCAAGATAAAATCTACACCATCAACATCCCAGAACTAGTTGGGGCAACTTGCCTTGCATCCAGTGAAGGATGGCTTCTTGTCTCTCGACATGGTTCAATGTTCTTTTTTTGCCCCTTTTCCAGAGCAAAAATAGAGCTTCCAAGCTGTCCTTTCACAGAATTATCTGACCATATTGCAGCATTTTCATATGTTCCCACTTCGCAAGATTGCACTCTTGCTGTGATTAGTCGAAGCAATCCTTATGAATCAGAACTCTACTTGCTTTGCAGGGGGAATAGCATATGGGCCAAGCACAATTTTTTTTCTTGGGATAGATTTGATTTGGATACAATGACTTTTGCTGTGTTTGGTGAAGGGAAATTTCATTTTTTTGACATGAGGGATACGTTAGTTACCTTTGATGCTTCTAAGACCCAAGAATGGACAATGCACAGTATAGCTGATATGCGATCAGCATATAAGGAATTCTAAGATAAAAAGAGGAAGAATGTTACTTAATCTGATGCAAGAAAAGGGCAAAATCAATGTTAATTTGTCAAATATCTTAATCTGAGGTTATGTATTGATTTTATGTTGATTTCATAGGAGAAATGCACAAATTGGAGCTGAAAAGGACAAAGTGAAACTAAAGGCTCACGCTACGAGCGTGGGAATGACGCTTGCAGCAAATTCAGATTTTAAATTCGAAATTTGAATTCAAATTTATTTTAATTAAATCTTTCCGTTAAACGTTTCTGTAATAAATTCATACTTTAATATTTCCGTTATAACGTTTATGTAATAAATTGTAAGGTTTCCGTTATACGGGCAATATTGGAATTTCACGCTCACAGCGCGGGAATGGCGCTGTGAGCGCGGGAAGTAAAAAAATGGCAGAAACTCCCACGCCCAGAGCGCGGGAGTGGCGCTCTGAGCGTGGGAAGCGCGAAAGTGAGAAGATTCAAAAATACAAATTAGGTCAGAATCCCTCTTATAAAAGGAGACTCAACCTCTGAAGAAAAATATCTCTGAATACACATCACAAGACCTAGAGGGGACGTTCTTCGTGTTCATCACTCTGTTCTTGTATTCTTCTTTATTTTCTTTCTTTAGTTTATGTTGAAATCAGATCAGCGATCATGATGTTGATTGGCTAGATCTATTTCTGTAGTCAGGGGCATGATCCTTTTGTAAACAATTGCTACAAGGATTGATCCATCTTATGTATTGAATTAATATATTTCATCTTTTATCTTGAGCGTATTGATATTGTTTCTGTTAGATCTGATCAACCTAATAGGAAATGATATTCTGGGGATCAGGATTCACAATAGGGATGTTGGAATACTTGATCCTGAAAGGAGATAAAGATGACTCTCCATGCATGTTCTAGGGATAGACTTGTATGGATTGCAGTCGTGGGATTTATCTACATAATGCTTATTTTCAGGCGGAACTACTAAGGGATTAGGGTTCCAATTGAAGTAAAGGGTTAGATCGCCAAGGGATTGGGATCTAACTAATTATTTCTAAAAGATGATAATTTGTCTGAGTTGTTAATTTCAATAGGTTTTATGAATCAATCCGAAGTAAAATTGGGAGCAATTGGTGAATGTACCCTGGCTACAGTCTTTTTCATCACTTTTTCTACAAAAATATTTCTTCATCTATTTTAAGTCTTTTCCAGAAAAATACAAAAACAATTCTTTTACTTTTATTGTCATTTAATTTAAATTGCAATTATTTTTCAACAATCAATCGATTTATCTAACTTAAGAGGACCGGTTATAGTAGTAATTGTTCATCAATCCCTGTGGAGACGATACTTTCTTATCACTTTATTACTTGGAACGATCGGTGCACTTGCCGAGATCAACAAGTTTTTGGCGCCGTTGCCGGGGATTGTATTTACAATATTACCAATAACCTTAGAGTCTTGAGATTAGATTTTTATTTTTCTTCTCTCTTAATTGTGTTGTGCAGGTGTTACTAATAATTTTCTCTGAATTTTTATGAGAGGTAGACTTCCACCTAAAGACTTTGTAATAGATTCTGAAATTACAAAGACAGAAAAACAACTACGGAAGGCTGCTAGACAGATCATTTGGGAAGATTTGAAGCACACATCTTTACAACCAATTCAAGAAATGGCCGAAAACAACAATGTTGGTCATGGGCGAGGAGGAAATGCCAACAATCAACCTCCAAGACTGTTGAATACAATTCTGACTCCAGTATTCAACAGGGCCAATTCAAGCATAGTCAGGCCAAATGTGGAGGCTGAATAATTTTGAACTCAAGCCATCATTAATTTCTTTGGTGGAAAGGGTT
>JAVKPL010008852.1:0-34255 GCA_032173675.1 Gastrolobium villosum | reverse complement strand
TCAAAGTTTTATGGAAAGGTTTGTGATGGCGAGAGGTTGAGCTAAGGTGGTGGCCAAAGTGGCCAATGATGGTAATAAGTGATTAATTGTGATGTAGCCAAGTGAGAAGGTATGATGCTAGTTGTTAAAAAAAAATGGTATTTGGTGAAATGAAAGGTTGATATTCTTACCCTGGTGGTAGAGTTATTGATGAAGCAGTATAGATGAAAAATTATTGTGAGTGATGTGTTGAAGATACACAACGTTAATGTTGTTCTTGGCTAGGTTCCAAGATATGTGATGGGGAGTGCTAGTAGTACTGTGAATGGTCCGAGAGACTTGTGTAACAACGGATATGAAATTATGAAAGTAATGATAATGATGGACTTAGTTCCTAGTGGCATGATAAATAGGTTTTGAAAATCCCTATATGATGGGACAGGTATGAGAAAGAGATGATGTGCGACCTTGGAGTGATACATACTGGTTGAACGAAATGATAATGAAGGTGAGGCGTATTGAATGAAATGATAATGAAGGTGAGATGTATTGAATGAAATGATAATGATGAAGGTGAGGTGTATAGAATGAAATACATGTGAAATTGATAACACGAGTATGGAACAATGATTAAAGAAAATTGTTAATGGAAATCTTAGGCATGTTGCCTTTAATGTGAGAAATCAATGATGAACTATATGTTAAGTTTTGATATGATTAGTTGAAGTTGTAAGTATGATCTAGTGTATAAAATCCAGGAGCGGATTCGTGATTGAAAGCTTTGAGATGACTGATGTGAGGTATGAATTGTGATGTGTGGTTCATTGGGGACCAGATAAAGGTCTTGAGATAAAGATTCACCATTGTGTTTTAGTGAAGTTGGTGGACTTGTAAGGGTAAGTTGACTGTTGAGCACAAAGATGGTGCTTGTTAAAGATAAAATGCAGAGGAGAAATTGTACGTTGCAGGTTAAAAACATGAGAAAAGAAAAGGTGTATATGCGAATTGTGGCTAAGTGCCAAAATGGGGATTTGTCCCTCAGAAAATAAAGGTATAATGAGCGTGAACTGGATGGTTACTCGGTGAGTTGCACTGAGAGGTTGTGAGATTGTATAATAGTGTTTAATGTGGAATAAGAAATGTGAAAGAGATTGATGACAAGAGTTAATACTCCGTGGAGATTAAATTCAAAGAAGGAAAATCGGGGCTGTATTGTGCCAATAAGTGAGAGTTGCCTGTGTGGCACAGATTGAATAGGATGTAGCATAACCCTATGGATATATAGGTTGATATGTTAATTTGGTAGGAACACCTGCCAAGAGAAAATATGGGCTACATGTGCTTGGTAGCCTGACTTGTGAAAAGAAAAAGCATTGATAGAGCACAACTGTGTGGTGCGCTCCGGTTGTTCACATATGGTGTCGCCGGTTGAGATTGAAATTGGGAAGGACTTGAGGTCTCCCATTGGGCCTTTGAAAGGCAAGACTATTGTGAAATGTGGCTGGAAAGCCAAAAGGTAAAAATTTAAATAATTATTTGGTGTCCGCGCACTGATGGAGCTTCTTGGGTACGGGGGACTGAGATTCTCTGGCTGTATCCCGAGTTAGCATATGTGCAGAGTTGATTTTGCGGACAAAATTCTTAAAAGGTGGGGTGAATATAACACCTCGGAAAATTAAATGTGAAATTATGTGATAGAATATGGGTTTAAGAGGGAAGGTTTAGTGAAAATCAGAGAAATTATGGCCAAAAAGGGCAAAATGGTAATTTGTCAAAGAACGTAAACCGAGGCATGAAAAATGGAGTTAGAGATTTAATATGACAAAAATAATGCTGGAAATGGAATCAGGGCGGAAAATTGAGTGAATAGGCAAATTTGGGAAAAATTGATGAATAGTGATTTTTTTAGTATTAAATACTGCGGTACGAGTGTACCGATAAGTGTGAAATTTTTATCAATATTTTGAGGAAAGAAAAATATGACATGGACTGGAAAAATATGTAGATTAAGAATATATGATCAGAAATTTTATCGGGACTAAAGTTAGATCGCGTGTGGGACCCGTGGGATCAAAACCCACTTAAGTTCCCTCACTTTTCCCCTCACCCTCACGCTCTCTCTCCTCCTCTTCTTCTTCCTCACCCGTGAACCCCTCCCATTTACAAAGAACATGGCCATTTCTCTTCCTCTTCACCAATTCTTCATTTCTTCACCAAATCCTTTGATTTTGGTGTTGAAATCTATTGTAAACAACCTTCTAAATCCATTGGTAACACTTACAAGCCATGAAACCATCCCCATTGCTGCGTTTTGGGCAAGGACAGATTCGACCCATTAGAGTTTTTGGAGATTTCTTGGAGTTTTGATCTTCAAATGGTTTAGTGAAGCCTTGGTGGTGATCATACAACACATTGTAAGTATATTTGTGGTCTTTTAATGGTTGATTTCATAGATCTATGAATTTGTGTTCAAACCTTTGATTTTAGATGTGTGATGATAGAGGGCTCAAATGGAAAAATGCTATTAGATGAAAATGCCTTAGAATGATGCATGAAAGCTAGAAATGCTATGATAAATTTTGGTGAAAAAGTTAGGTTTTTAACTTAGGAAATTTTGGGTTGAGTTTCATAATTTTGTGGAATTGGCATGTGGTGTAATTGAATAATTGAATGGTGGACTATTGGTATAGGTTGATAATATGATGAGATGATTAGTGTGTGTGTTAAAATGGAAATGAAAACCTTGTAGAATCAACCTTGAGGAATTCGAACCATAGAGTGGTTTGGAGGAAAAATGATGTAAAGGTTGTGAATTTGATGGAAAATGATATAAATATGATGTTTAAATGGATGATGGTATAGTGTGATATAGTGGAATGAGAAGAAATAATGTGTGATTCATGATATAATGGGTAATTTGACCTATAAAAGAGATTGAAGTAAAATGAATGAGTATTTGAGATTTAATGTTTCATTTGGAAATGGATTGATAATCATGTTGTGGATTATCTAGGTTGCCTCTGTTGGACGCTTTGGAAGCGGGTAAGCTTGGAGCTTACGTTTGGAGCATGGGCTCGGTATTGAGGTAACCTTTGGAACTGGGGTTTAGCCTTTGTGTGCTCCACCACACCTAGTGGATGGTTGTGGTTGGATTATGTGGTTATGACATTGTGTGATTGTGTGCTTGTATGCATATTGCTTGATTTTGTGAAAATTGTTTGGTCACTGGCCAGTTGACGTGTGTTGGAGTTTGGACATCCGCTGGGTTCGTCCTTGTGAGAATGCCAGTCGGGTTTTGCCGTGGAGTCGACTCTGGGAGCGGCGCCAGGATGATCCAAACGGGGACGTCCGCCGGATAGGGCTCATGAGGAGTTCCGGTTGGGTATTGCCATGGAGTCTTCTCAACCATGGGAGAGGCGCCAGGACTGTCTCGGGAGTTATATGATGGAGTCCTTGAACATGAATCCATGAGTGGATGTTCTCGGGTTGTCTCCAGTTGATGGGTGATATTGTATTACATGCATATTATATGATGTTGTATTTGCACATTGAGTGAGCCATGGGGTGGAGAAACCTCCAGGGCCCTTGGTTTACTGAGATATATTTATATATCTCACCCCGTGTTGTGGGGCATCATTTCAGGTTAGGTTGAGCCTGGAAGAGTGGAGCATGAGGTGCATTTTGGAGGCACCATGTGATGAGCATTGGATAGGGACACATCTTGCATATGATTTATGCTTTAGACTTAGGTCATGAACCTATGCATGTTGAAAATGCCATGCTTTGTAAGTTCATGAATACATGTTAGATCCTTCAATATGATGTATATGTAGGACATGAGTATATATTGTATATTTGAGTGAGCATGGGACTTGTCCATTGCCACATTCATTGTGTTAGAAGCCTTGGTGAATATGTTGTAAAATGGACCATATTTGATGTGAAATGGCCATTATATTAAAGACTATGTAAATGTTGCATAATGGAATGAAATTGCTTGTTTGAAGAGCCTAGAGCCTACATTAGAGTGTGTTTAAGTGTTGTGTGGAGTATCAAGGGGTTAGGGATGGATTACACAACCCTTTTTGGGGCTTAAAATGCTGTAATCTGTCATTTTGCTGCATAGTAATCGATTACCCAAGCATGGTAATCGATTACCATGCAACAGGGGACGAAAAATCAGCTACTGTCTTCACTGGTAATCGATTACTGAGGCTTGGTAATCGATTACCATGTGAGGTAATCGATTACCCAAGCTTGGTAATCGATTACCAGAACAGAGGAGGTCAAAATTTGGCTACTGCCTCATTTTTGACAGGTGGTAATCGATTACCACCCACTGGTAATCGATTACCACAGTGGAAATTTTGAAAATTCAGGTTTTTCCTGACTTAAAGAAAGGGGCATAACTTGGTGGGTAGAACTCCAAATGGTACGTGGTTTGAAACCACGCGTAGCTTATGTAAAGGGCTAGAAAATGGTAAGAAATGAAAACAAGTTGATGAGTTTAAATGAGTTGAATAAAAAGAATGATTAGTGATGTTAGTAGACTGTTTGCTTCCGCGTATTGCATTTACAATTATGGTGTTGTTTTAATTGATTACGGAAACGGATATTGTTATAAAAAGGAATATGATAAAAGGAAAAAGTTTGCCGTAATTTAATTAACCAATTACTGTGATTGTAACTGCGCTTAATATCATAATCAATGTTAACAACACCGGTACGTAACGGGCTGTTACATTTTATGGTATCAGAGCAGTTTCTTTAGGGAACTCTGATAATTGTGTAATTGAGGTGAGGGCTGTATAGTTGTACGTAGACTCTTATTGACTGCTACACATGTGATTCCTTAGTTTGGGCCTGATCAACCCATTTCTTCGTGTTCAATGTGTGGTCAGTATAAGATGCCTTCGCGACAACCCTGGAGCACCAATGCCAGTCTTTAGGCTAGGGTGGTGGGTGCAGTGTTGACTACCCCACGGATGGATATGTTAGTGAGTAAATTTGATGTAATTGAGGACTTAGTGAGAATAAATTGTGATACTGTCATTGAGGATTTAGTGAGAATGAAATTGTGATAAGATGTATAACCGTTTTGGGTAGAATACTACCATAACTGAGTATGTGGTCTTATGGTGGGTAAGTATGACTGATTGAGATGATATTGGTATAATGATGTTGATGAGTCTTCCATAAATGTTTAGGGAGTTAGAACTGTTGAGTATATGTGGAATCAATGGTATATCTTTAATATGGTAGGGGATGGGAACCCCAATGAATTCGTGAGAGATTGAATATGAGTGTTTATATGTAATATTGGATACCTTAGGGTAAAGTATAAGGTTATAAGACCCTTGATGAGGGCAAGTATATGGATGACTTAAGATGCTTGAATGTAGAAATAAAATGAAATTTCAAAATATGGATTGAGGATTGTGAGTAACATGAAAGGACTATGGAAAGGACGTGTTGGAAAAGTCAATGTTGAAATTGGGACTTTAGTCCATGATGACGTAATGATTGGTTAGGTGTAAGTGAGAATGTCATATGTGTAAAAAGTAAAATATGAAAAGTTGAGGAAATTGCCATGTAAGGCATTGAATGAATTTGATCGAAAGTATGAAGGTTCATAATATGTTGATGATTGGACTTGACAAATGTGAGGTGAGAAAATATAACCGCGTGCGGTGTAGTAATGGTACTAGTATGCTTCCATAATGTTGTGAAGCATTGCAAATTGGATGATGTGGCTTAACTTTGTGTGGATAATAATCCTGTGATGGCTAAACGCCAATATGTATAAATGTGTATATCTATATGTTTTGTGAAGGCCGGGGTGCCTAAAATTTGTATGTGTGTTGTAATGAACTAGAAAAATTATTTTTGGTAAAAGAACAATGATGGAATGGAACTTCCCTATGATGGGAAATGTGAAGAGATTGTCTCTTTGGAGTGTCATTGGATGCTCAGTGTGTTATGGGATTCATGATGGAGTCCCGGTGTGCAAGTTATACCATGGCACACATGTTGGTAATAATGTGACAATAAATATTGTCCTGGGTTTCCCTTTGGGGATTGAATCCTAAGAGGTGTTGCTCTTGGAAGTCCCAGGCGAGCACTGCTCGAAGTTGATAATGTATCTGGTGGTCCGGATGCGCTGAAAGCATGGACTGTTAAATGAGGGAACCCTTGGTGTCATAGTGAAATATTGAGATGAAAAGTGAAGTATTTTACTGGAGCGGATCTTCTACAGTGTTGAGCATGGTGGCTACGAGTCATGATGGACAATGGATTAGGACTGTACCGAACATGGGTACTGCTATGAATTGAAAGTTTTGTGTCAAAATACGAGAAAGATGTTGGAATCATGTGGGGATGATTATTCTATGGACTAAGACTAATGACTAGTCAGGTGAAATGAGTAGAATGTTGAGAAAAGAACCATATTGGAAAATTATAGTGGATGGTGCAAAGTAAGCTAGAACTAGTATACCACTATGTATTTATAAAAGAATCTGTTTGCCGTTATATACGGATTTGACGTGAATGTGTTTATCTGTGTGGCTATCTCCGTATGGATTATGTTCCCGGAGATTATTATTATTAATTGGTACAAGTCAAGTAGTGTGAGGTAGAACCTTGAGTTAGTCGGACTGTTAGTACAGTCGTTGGCATGTTACCTCTTCTTGCGTGAATTATAAGGACAGATTCTCTGATTGGTGGGGCATTGCACCTGGGGCCCTTAGGACAGCAAGAGCTCGAGGGGTTAAACCTAAGGATGTTCTTACCCATTGCATTAGAGGATTGTATCTTGTGAGGAACGCAAGAGGTGAAAATTGGATAACAGTAAGTGAACAAGTAATATGCCTAATATGATGAAATGTGTTAGATGCCATGAGATGGCAGTTTGAGTTATGAAATTGAGCCCTCGGGGATGTGCATGAGGGTGTATCAAGGTGAGTAGTATGGAATTACGGTTTTCAGAAATCGTGAAATGAATTATTGGAGTGTCACCCTATGTGAAGGGAATGGAAAGTGGATTGGTACTGAAGAATTGAGTCAAAGTTTTATGGAAAGGTTTGTGATGGCGAGAGGTTGAGCTAAGGTGGTGGCCAAAGTGGCCAATGATGGTAATAAGTGATTAATTGTGATGTAGCCAAGTGAGAAGGTATGATGCTAGTTGTTAAAAAAAAATGGTATTTGGTGAAATGAAAGGTTGATATTCTTACCCTGGTGGTAGAGTTATTGATGAAGCAGTATAGATGAAAAATTATTGTGAGTGATGTGTTGAAGATACACAACGTTAATGTTGTTCTTGGCTAGGTTCCAAGATATGTGATGGGGAGTGCTAGTAGTACTGTGAATGGTCCGAGAGACTTGTGTAACAACGGATATGAAATTATGAAAGTAATGATAATGATGGACTTAGTTCCTAGTGGCATGATAAATAGGTTTTGAAAATCCCTATATGATGGGACAGGTATGAGAAAGAGATGATGTGTGACCTTGGAGTGATACATACTGGTTGAACGAAATGATAATGAAGGTGAGGCGTATTGAATGAAATGATAATGAAGGTGAGATGTATTGAACGAAATGATAATGATGAAGGTGAGGTGTATAGAATGAAATACATGTGAAATTGATAACACGAGTATGGAACAATGATTAAAGAAAATTGTTAATGGAAATCTTAGGCATGTTGCCTTTAATGTGAGAAATCAATGATGAACTATATGTTAAGTTTTGATATGATTAGTTGAAGTTGTAAGTATGATCTAGTGTATAAAATCCAGGAGCGGATTCGTGATTGAAAGCTTTGAGATGACTGATGTGAGGTATGAATTGTGATGTGTGGTTCATTGGGGACCAGATAAAGGTCTTGAGAGAAAGATTCACCATTGTGTTTTAGTGAAGTTGGTGGACTTGTAAGGGTAAGTTGACTGTTGAGCACAAAGATGGTGCTTGTTAAAGATAAAATGCAGAGGTGAAATTGTACGTTGCAGGTTAAAAACATGAGAAAAGAAAAGGTGTATATGCGAATTGTGGCTAAGTGCCAAAATGGGGATTTGTCCCTCAGAAAATAAAGGTATAATGAGCGTGAACTGGATGGTTACTCGGTGAGTTGCATTGAGAGGTTGTGAGATTGTATAATAGTGTTTAATGTGGAATAAGAAATGTGAAAGAGATTGATGACAAGAGTTAATACTCCGTGGAGATTAAATTCAAAGAAGGAAAATCGGGACTGTATGTGCCAATAAGTGAAGAGTTGCCTGTGTGGCACAGATTGAATAGGATGTAGCATAAAACTATAGGTATATTGCTTGATATGTTAATTTGGTAGGAAAACCTGCCAAGAGAAAATATGGGCTATATGTGCTTGGTAGCCTGACTTGTGAAAAGAAAGTGAAAGAAAAATTGAAAGAAATTGGCTTGGTAAAGCATTGATAGAGCACAACTGTGTGGTGCGCTCCGGTTGTTCACATATGGTGTCGCCGGTTGAGATTGAAATTGGGAAGGACTTGAGGTCTCCCATTGGGCCTTTGAAAGGCAAGACTATTGTGAAATGTGGCTGAAAAGCCAAAAAATAAAAATTTAAATAATTATGTTGGTGTCCGCGCACTGGATGGAGCTTCTTGGGTACAGGGGACTGAGATTCTCTGGCTGTATCCTGAGTTAGCATATGTGCATAGTTGATTTTGCGGACAAAATTCTAAAAAGGTGGGGTGAATATAACACCTCGGAAAATTAAATGTGAAATTATGTGATAGAATATGGGTTTAAGAGGGAAGGTTTAGTGAAAATCAGGGAAATTATGGCCAAAAAGGGTAAAAGGGCAAAATGGTAATTTGTCAAAGAACGTAAACCGAGGCATGAAAAATGGAGTTAGAGATTTAATATGACAAAAATAATGCTGGAAATGGAAATCAGGGCGGAAAATTGAGTGAATAGGCAAATTTGGGAAAAATTGATGAATAGTGATTTTTTAGTATTAAATACTGCGGTACGAGTGTACCGATAAGTGTGAAATTTTATGAGAATTTTGAGGAAAGAAAAATATGACATGGACTGGAAAAATATGTAGATTAAGAATATGTGATCATAATTTTTATCGGGATTAAAGTTAGATCGCGTGTGGGACCCGTGGGATCAAAACCCACTTAAGTTCCCTCACTTTTCCCCTCACTCTCACGCTCTCTCTCTCCTTCCTCTTCTTCTCCACCGTGAAACCCCCCCCCCCCATTTGCAAGAACATGAGCATTTCTTCTCCTTTGAGCCATTTCTTCATTTCTCCACCAAATCACTTGATTTTGGTGTTGAAATCTATTGTAAACAACCTTCTAGATCCATTGGTAACACTTAGAAGCCATGAAACCACCTCCATTGCTGCGTTTTTGGACTGTACAGATCCGAACCATGTTGGGTTTTGGAGTTTTCTTGGAGTTTTGATCTTCTAATGGTTTAGTGAAGCCTTGGTGGTGATCATACAACACATTGTGAGTATATTTGTGGTATTTTGATGGTTGATTTCATAGATCTAGAAATTTATGTTCAAACCTTTGATTCTAGATGTGTGATGATAGAGAGCTCAAATGGAAAAATGCTATTAGATGAAAATGCCTTAGAATGATGCATGAAAGCTAGAAATGCTATGATAAATTTTGGT
Organism: Gastrolobium villosum; assembly: GCA_032173675.1. Classification (NCBI taxonomy): domain Eukaryota; kingdom Viridiplantae; phylum Streptophyta; class Magnoliopsida; order Fabales; family Fabaceae; genus Gastrolobium; species Gastrolobium villosum. Next base: position 24,606 of record JAVKPL010008852.1, on the reverse strand, counting down.
GGAAAAGTTAGGTTTTTAACTTAGGAAATTTTGGGTTGAGTTTCATAATTTTGTGAAATTGGCATGTGGTGTAATTGAATAATTGAATGGTGGACCATTGGTAAAGGTTGATAATATGATGATATGATTAGTGTGTGTGTTAAAATGAATTGAAAAGCCTTGGGGCATACCTTGTGAGGAATCCGAATTATGATGAAAATTGAGGAAAAATGATATAAGAATGATGTAGTGGAAGTTGAATGATTGAAAATGATGTTTAATTGGATGATAGTATAGGGTGGTATAGTGGAATGAGAAGAAAGAATGTGTGATTCATGGTGTAATTGGTAAATTAACCTATAAAAGAGATTGAAGTAAAATGGTATGGAAAAATAGCCTTTGGCCTAGGTGATTTAAATGATGATTAATTGTGTAAATGAATGGTTGACATTGGAATTGTATTGATAATCATGTTGTGGATTATCTAGGTTGCCTCTTTTGGACGCTTTGGAAGCGGGTAAGCTTGGAGCTTACGTTTGGAGCATGGGCTCGGTATTGAAGTAACCATTGGAACTGGGGTTTAGCCCTTGTGTGCTCCACCACACCTAGTGGATGGTTGTGGTTGGATTATGTGGTTATGACATTGTGTGATTGTGTGCTTGTATGCATATTACTTGATTTTGTGAAAATTGTTTGGTCACTGGCCAGTTGACGTGTGTGGAGTTTGGACATCCGCTGGGTTCGTCCTTGTGAGAATGCCAGTCGGGTTTTGCCGTGGAGTCGACTCTGGGAGCGGCGCCAGGATGATCCAAACGGGGACGTCCGCCGGATAGGGCTCATGAGGAGTTCCGGTTGGGTATTGCCATGGAGTCTTCTCAACCATGGGAGAGGCGCCAGGACTGTCTCGGGAGTTATATGATGGAGTCCTTGAACATGAATCCATGAGTGGATGTTCTCGGGTTGTCTCCAGTTGATGGGTGATATTGTATTACATGCATATTATATGATGTTGTATTTGCACATTGAGTGAGCCATGGGGTGGAGAAACCTCCAGGGCCCTTGGTTTACTGAGATATATTTATATATCTCACCCCGTGTTGTGGGGCATCATTTCAGGTCAGGTTGAGCCTGGAAGAGTGGAGCATGAGGTGCATGTTGGAGGCACCATGTGATGAGCATTGGATAGGGACACATCTTGCATATGATGTATGCTTTAGACTTAGGTCATGAATCTATGCATGTTGAAAATGCCATGCTTAGTAAGCTCATGAATACATGCTAGATCCTTCAATATGATGTATATGTAGGACATGAGAATATATTGTATATTTGAGTGAGCATGGGACTTGTCCATTGCCACATTCATTGTAATTGAAGTCTTGGTGAATATGTTGTAAAATGGACCATATTTGATGTAAAATGGCCATTATGTTAAGGACTTTGTATATGATACATAATTGAATGAAAATGTATGTTTGAGGGGCTTAGAGCCTAAATTATGGTATGTTTAAGTGTTGTGTGGAGTACTAAGAGGTTAGGGATGGATTACACAACCCTTTTTGGGGCTTAAAATGCTGTAATCTGTCACTTTTGCTGCATAGTAATCGATTACCCAAGCATGGTAATCGATTACCATGCAACAGGGGACGAAAATTGGCTACTGTCTTCACTGGTAATCGATTACTGAGGCTTGGTAATCGATTACCATGTGAGGTAATCGATTACCCAAAGTTGGTAATCGATTACCAGAACAGAGGAGGTCAAAATTTGGCTACTGCCTCATTTTTGACAGGTGGTAATCGATTACCACCCATTGGTAATCGATTACCACAGTGCAATTTTTGAAAATTCAGGTTTTTCTTGACTTAAAGAAAGGGGCATAACTTGTTGGGTAGAACTCCAAATGATTCGTGGTTTGAAACCACGCGTAACTTATGTAAAGGGGCTAGAACTTGGTAAGAAATGAAAGTAAGTTGATGGGTTTAAATGAGTTGAATAAAATAAAAGAGTAGTGGTGTTGTTAAGCTGAATGCTTCCGCGTTTTGCATTTACAATTATAGTGTTGTTTTAATTGATTACGGAAAATGTTATGGTTATGAAAAGGAATACGAATAAAGGAAAAAGTTTGCCCGTAATTTAATTAACCCAACTACTGTGATTGTAACTGCGCTTAATATCATAATCAATGTTAACAATACCGGTACGTAACGGGCTGTTACAGAAAGCAGTTTGAGGATGACTCAGTTGTCTACTCAGTCCTCCTATTCTTTCGAAAATGATTTTCTTAGGGAGACTGAAAAGAAGTCTAGCAGTGTTGTGAAGCTTTGTGGTGAGGTAAATATCGCTTTTTTATTTTTTGCTTATCTTGAATTATGTCAAGTCTGTATCGATTTTTTAAGCTTTGATGGTTTATATTTAAGGTCACGACGTGCATCACGTACGGGACAATAAAAGCTATTGAGAGCAAATACAACTGGTGGTACAAGTCTTGCAAAAAATGTCCATTTTCCGTTTGTGAAGATTTTGATTAAAATATTTGTTCCTTATTTTTTAGGTTTAAAATTTGAATTTTTATTAACCTTGATTAAGTGGAATTCAACAAATTTCTGTTTTTTTCACAAAAAACACAATTTTAAATACTAAAAACATCCAACCCTACAATTAAAATTCAAAAAATAAATAAAAAATAAATGGAATTCAAACTTTCAGTATTTTTTAAAATTTATTTTTTCCTAACACCCTTTTTGATATTCCCTAAACCCTTTTCCTTCTCTACATTTTCAACAAACATTTTCAGTGGTATTCAAAAATTTATTTTTATTTTCCAAAAAAAATAATATTTCATACTAATCAACAAAATCCCAACCTACAAATTCGCATTTATTTTTAAAATTTAAAGTTTGGATTTTTTTAACCTTGATTCACTATAATTCAAAAATTTACAATTTTTAAGAAATTAAAAATATTTTCAAATTACTCGAAATAACCCAACCTACGGTTTGAATGTATAAAAATAATAAACTTGATTAGAACATTTGATCCTTATTTTTGCAGTTTAAAAGTTGAATTTTTATTAACCTTTATTAAGTGAAATTCAACAAATTTCTGTTTTTTTTTCATAAAAACGCAATTTTAAATACTAAAAACATTCAACCCTAAATTTAAATTCAAATCTAAAAAAAGAAAACAAATGGAATTCAAACTTTAGGTTCTGATTTTTAAAACTTTTAAATTTGATTTTTTACTAACACCCTTTTTTATATTCCCTAAACCCTTTTCCTTCTCTACATTTTCAACAAACATTTTTAGTGGTATTCAAAAATTTACTTTTGTTTTCAAAAAAATAATAATATTTCGTACTAATCAACAAAATCCCAACCTACAAATTTCGCACTTATTTTTAAAATTACTCTATTGAATATTATTAAAACTAACTATTTCTTCTTCTTTTTGTCTAATTTGATAAAACAAGTCAAGTGTGCCTTTAGCCCTTTTTGTATACAAGAAAATTTCAAATATGTGTTCGTAATTTGATAAATAATTATTTATAGCTATGATGTGGAAATTGTTTGCTTCCGATGGGTGAAGCTAATTATGACTTATATGGGCCTCAAATTTTATTTTATTTTCATGGATTATGAATTAAAATCAATTGGATTTATTTCTTATATTTGTTGAGAGTACGAACCTACCACTCCTTTAGGTAGACTCTAATCAATTTATATATAGAGCAGTCACGAATATTTGCCCAAGAGTGGGTCCACCATTGTGTGCACGCACATGCCAGCAAAAGAGAACACATAACTCGGTCGAAAAAATTTTGAATCATGATTTTAGTCTATAATAACAGCTTTCCTTAAATGAAAACTTTTTATCAGGCAAAAGCATCATACTAAGATTTTTTGTTGAAAGATTTTCAAACTAAAAATATATTTGATAAGTTTTGCCAGACTAATACAGTCAAATACGTCAAAGGAATTGATGGATCAGTCGTATTGTTGTGGGACTATTGGTCCGCGTCGGATTCTACAAGCAATCCCAAGAGCAAACGACAACCAGTCCTAAGAGTTGAGGACACCCGGTCCTGTCACAGACATTGACAGCACTCTCACTCCACATCAGATCCATGTGTGCAAGTCTCGTCAAATATGTTAACGACACCAAATCAGTTAAACAAAATAATACCGTCAAAGTGTTTGACGATATCTATCTTTAACATGCTACAATTTCATCCTAAGCTTTTTTTTCCTGCATAACTATTAGTTCAATTGATTGTTAACATTAAAACCTCAGTCTTTTTAAATTGTTTATTTAAAATTTTATTTTTGTATTCAATATAATAATTTAAAATTACATATAAATACATGATTTTATTTTAATTTTATTTGTACTGAAGATATAAGCATAAGCTGTGTCGAAATAAATTATTTTGATTAAATTATTTTTCAAGTTATTTTATTAGCATAATAAAACTTAATTAATTCTTAGCATAATCTAGTATTACTTTAATTCTATTATAGTTACCTAAAATGACTACGTAGTAACTTTAAAAAGTTATTCCTACAAAAAATATAAAAAGTTGAAAATAAAATTCTAATTGGATTCTGCAAATTGATATAGCATATAAGGAAAAAAATGTAGGATGTAATATATATATACTATCAAAAACTTTGACGGGATTAGTTTTATTTAACTGATTTGGTTTTGTCAATGTATTTGACGGGACTGGCACATATGAATCTGATGTGAAGTGAGAGTGCCATTAATGTCCCTGACGAGACTGGGTTATGTCAACTCCTCCTACTTGACTGTCTGTAGAATCTGACATGGACCAATAATCCTGCAACATTACTTGACGAAACTGGTTCCGTCAATTTCTTTGACGTGTTTGACTGCATTAGTCTGATGAAACTGTTGTTGTTGAGCTCGCTGCCAGAAAGTTGGGATACTCTAGTAGTGACATTAAGGAACTCTGCTCCTAATGGGAAATTGAAGATGGATGCTGTGACAGACAGCCTCCTAAATGAAGAGTCCAAGATAAAGGAACGAAGTTTAACCAGCACATCTAATGTGAACGTGACTGATAACAGAGGAAGGTACGACACCCAGGATTGTAGCAAGAGTCGGGGTCCAGAGGCCGGTATAGGCCAAAATATGAGTTGAAGTGCTTCTATTGTGGGAAGCCCGGTCATAAGAAGCCAGACTGTAGGTTTATGCAAAAATATGAAAAGAACGGCAGTGTGAAGCCAGATTAGATTATTTATGCTTTTGCTGTAAAAAAAAAATTCTCTATCACACGCACATAAAAGTGAGTGGGTCCTATTTTGAAAAGATAATAAAAGAGCGAGAAGAAGTTAGTGAGATCCATTACTTTTATGTGAATTTGGCAGAGAAGCAAAAATACTAAACACTTTTTTTATTTGTGTCTATTATAACTATGTTCTTGGGATCTATACTCTTTCTTGTGTTTCATCTCTGCTACACAATTTAGTGATTTTATTCTGAGTTATATTTTCATGGAATTAGTAGTTTTATGTTTGTTTACAAAACAAGGAATATAGTGATTGTTTTTCAAGTATTATTTGGTGGATTGCCATTTTCTTTCAAGTAGGTGGGATTAGTGTGATTCCATGTTTCATAGAATCAAATTTTAATATAACTTATCCTTATTAGTGTAACGCCCTCCCTTGTATGCATCCAAGAGAGTCGTTCGCTAAGCGGAATTAGAGTCGTTAATGTCATATGAGCTAACAAAGAATCTCATAGCAGAATAAAAATTTCAGCACTTAAATTCTTTTTACAAAGGTTTTCCAAAATAGCCGCTGTTCATAAAAGTTCAAGCTAACATAAAGATGATAAAGACTACAGTCATCCAAAAGAACCAAAACATTAATCATTACAGTCATCCATTTAAACAAACAACAACAGTGATAATCCACGCATCAGCAATCAACAGCAAACTATCACTCCTTCAAATGCTCTTGCGTCCTCCTGCCATTTTGGAAAAATAGCAGCCCCGAAGGGGTGAGAATAATCCCAGTAGTGTGGCAATAAAACCAATAATATAACAGTATTAACTAGGCACAAAATCATAAACAGTCACTTCAACATATCCTTGTTCCTTTTCCTTTTCCTTTTTATCATATTCATATATTGCGTATATAACGCCTTTCCTTTGCGCTTTTAGCACCGTCGTGCGCGCACTTCACAGTGGAATCAAATATCCCTTGGCACCTGAGCTCCATGTGGATTCCATCTGTGGGCCTATGCGGACTGATGCCAAGTGTCCCATACCCCGGTACCTTGGGGATGCCTACATGATGCTTGCTCAAACACATGGTCCTGTACATAACTATTCTAAAACAAGGCCTATATGATCTTGATACATGCATGTCATGCTATGCTTTCACACACAAAGCGTAAAAATGCGGTATGATGTAAGGTGCATGCTTATATACCTTTCATATGCGTTATGCTGCCACATAACGTCTTTACCTCATAATCATATAGCCATCACGGCACATTTTTGGCAGTTTCCTTTCATTACAATGGAACATAATATTTTTACGGCATATGGAGCATCATGTCACAATTCTATACCAGTAGTCAATAGTCACATTAGGCATCATCGCCTGACACTTACCTTTGCGTGCTTTAAATATTACCAAACAGCAGCGAAGTATCTCACTTCTTAAGCGCACCTAAATCAATTACAACTAATCATTTACAGTGGCTATTTACAGCAGAAACAGAGAGCATACAGCAGTGTCTTACAGTGGAAAACAGTGAGCATACAGCAGTGTTTACAGCAGCAAAACAGTGAGCATACAGCAGTGTTTACAGCAGCAAAACAGTGAGCATACGGCAGTGTTTACAGCAGCAAAACAGTGAGCATACGGCAGTGTTTACAGCAGCAAAATAGTGAACATACAGCAGTGTTTACAGCAGCAAAACAGTGAGCATACAGCAGTGTTTACAGCAGCAAAACAGTGAACATACAGCAGTGTTTACAGCAGCAAAAACAGTGACGTTTGTGCTTAAAACAGTGAGCAGAAATAGTGAACGTTTTAAAACAGAAACAGTGGCACTTTGGACTTCAAAACAGTGGCATAAATCTTGGTTTTTGGACATTGAAACAGTGGCATATTATGGCTAAAACAGTGGCATTTTATGCATAAAAACAGTGGCATTTTATGCATAAAAACAGTGGCATACAATGACTAAAACAGTGGAACTTTATGCATAAAAACAGTGGCATCTTATGCATGGAAACAGTGGCATTTGATGACTAAAACAGTGGCACTTTATGCATAAAAACAGTGGCTTAGGGAGCACTAAAACAGTGACATATATGTGCAGAAACAGTGGCATATAATGTGCAGAAACAGTGGCATATGTGTGCAGAAATAGTGGCATATAATGTGCAGAAACAGTGGCATATATGTGCAGAAATAGTGGCATATAATGTGCAGAAACAGTGGCATATATGTGCAGATACAGTGGCATGTGAGTGGTGATTTTGAGGAACCGAAACAGTGGCATTTTATCTTCAAAACAGTGGCACATCAAACCGAAACAGTGGCACACTTCTCTTCAAAACAGTGGCATATCCATACAAGAAACAGTGGCATAAGCTTAAACATAACCATAAGATTTTTATGCATACAAATCATCATGAAATGGCTCCATACTTATACTTTTATCATGCTCATACTTGAATCCAAAACCACACATAATCAAGGAGACATTTAAGCATACACACAAGGTTACACAATAAAAGTGTTCTAAGTTCAAGGCCTACCTCTTGTAGCACACACTTCACCACACCCTTCTAGCTCTACTTCACAACAAGTCCACCCTCCCAAGAGAGGATCAATGCGCACACAAAGTGAGGATGAACACACTAGGACAGCTTCAAGGTTGAGGATCAAGGCTGGACAGTGAGAGGAAAAGAGGAGAAACTCACACTCCACTAGTGTCTAGGCCACGGTTTTAAGGTGAGGGAAGGAGGGAGTTGGCTTGGTCTTTCTTCCTCCTAAGGTTCTTGCAATGCTTAGCTAGAGTGTGAGGGAGAGAGGAGAGGAGTTGGCTGCACAAAATGAATGGGGACAGCCCCCCTCTTGTGCGCATAAATAAGGAAAGAAGGGAGGAGGTGGCAATGATGGTCATCATGGTAAAAAAATCTGATTTCTTGTGCAGGGGGGACTGCACTCTTGGCTTGAACAAGCAAGGGTTGCTTCTAAAGTACTCCATTCACATGCAAGGAGGTGAGAGGGAAGGGGTTCAGATCTGAGTTAGTGCCATTAAGTCAAAAGTTTCTCACACAAATGATCAAACTATGCGCATGGGATGGAGTGGAGAAGGTGTATCCTAAGCACATGCAAGAGGTTCACTAAGTCAACAAGTAATTCAACTAGGTGGCAGCCCAAAAATCTGCATTTAGGCAGCCTAGGTGCGCAAATGATGAGAGGAAAAGAGGTGCATCATGAGTGCAGATTTGTGGCAGTCTAAACACTCATTTTGGGGCTGTCTTGTGCGCATAAATGATGAAGATGCAGCCCCAAGATCTTACTTAAGATGCATGTGGAAACAAGGGCAGGTTTGGCTCATGATGGGCTGCAAAAAGCTTGCCAAAAATCTGCACAAATCAGTCTCATGATGGAAGTGCAAGAGGGTTCTCCAAGTCAACAAGTTAGGCAGTTTTGGTGACACAAGAAATCTGATCCATGACTCCTCCCCATGTGCGCCCAAATGCAGAAAATGCAGCCTAATATCATGCTAAAGTGCACATGTGTCTTTCATGCAATGAGGTTGAAATCAAGTGATGCATAAACAAGGTGAGGTGGCGGTCAAACATGAAGGAATTTGGCAGATTTTTCTAAGTATTTTCCACCTACTTGTGCGCATGAATGGGAAGGGATTTACATCAAGCCATGTGAAGGTTCCTTGGTGCACAAACAACCTTGTTGGACAAGGCTTAGGGAATTATGTGTGGGTTTAACTTTGGGCTGAACTAGAGGGATCCAATGAGACAAATCTAAGGGTGGCAAGTCCACACACAACTAGCCCACTTCCAAAGCCTTATAACACAAAAGCCTTATACACACACACAATCAAATTACTCTTATGATTATAATAAATTCACATGCCTACATATGTATACTCCTATAATTTAATTTAAATACTTACCTTAGTCTCATTCAAGGGTAAAGATCAACAATTCGCAAACCATCACACACACACCATAAATCCGAAATCTTTACATACATCTATATCATATAGTACTTATGTATTTTACTAATTATGCGGGATGTTACACTCTCCCCACCAAATAGGAATTTTGTCCGCAAAATAAACTTACTTAAGAGCTAAACAGTTCTGGATAGCGTTTCATAATGTCGTCCTCGCGCTCCCAAGTGGCTTCAGCTTCCGATCTGTTGTTCCATAATACTTTCACCAAAGGAATCTCTTTAGAACGGAGTCGCTTGACGGATCTTTCAAGAATTTGGAACGGTTGCACTTGATACGTCAGATTTTCCTTTAGTTCCACTTCTTCCGGCTGTAAAATGTGAGATGGGTCAGAGAGATACCTCCGTAGCTGTGACACATGAAATACATTGTGAATTCCTGACAAATTGGGTGGTAAAGCCAACCGGTATGCAGACTCTCCAATCCGGTCCATAATCAGATACGGTCCTAAGTACCGTGGACTTAACTTCTTTACTCCCATTCTCCTACCGAGTCCCGATGTAGGTGTGATTCTCAAAAATACATGATCCCCGACTTCGAAAGATAGAGGCTTATGACGCTTGTCGTAATAATTCTTCTGTCTGGCCTGAGCCCTCTGCATATTCTCCCGAATCTTCTTTACCTGTTCGGATGTCTCTTGAATTAGATCAGGTCCTATCATACTTCGCTCACCTACTTCAGTCCAGCATAAAGGTGATCTGCATTTCCTCCCATACAGAGCTTCGTACGGTGCCATTTGAATACTGGAATGGTAACTGTTGTTGTAAGCAAACTCAATCAACGAGAGATAACTATCCCAGCTGCCTCCTAACTCCAAAACGCATGCTCGCAACATGTCCTCTAATGCTTGAATGGTGCGTTCTGTCTGACCATCGGTCTGCGGATGATAAGCAGTACTCAACCTCAATTGGGTCCCTAATGCTCTTTGAAAAGATTCCCAGAACTTAGATGTAAACTTGGGATCACGATCGCTGACAATACTTGTAGGAACCCCATGCAGCTTCACAATCTCCTGCAGATAGATTCTGGCAAGCCTCTCTGTATCATACGTGGTTCTAACACGTAAGAAATGAGCTGACTTCGTTAAACGATCGACAATCACCCAGATAGAATCATATCCTTCTCGCGTCCGAGGAAGTCCAACTACAAAATCCATTGCAATGCTGTCCCACTTCCATTCGGGAATCTCCAAGGGTTGAAGGAGTCCCGACGGTTTCTGATGTTCGTACTTCACCTTTTGACAAGTTAAGCATCGAGATACGTACTCCGCAATATCACGCTTCATACCCGGCCACCAAAACGAGGTCTTCAAATCATGGTACATCTTCGTGGATCCAGGATGAACTGCGTACTTACCCTTGTGAGCCTCCTGTAAAACTTCTTGCTTCAACACTTCATTCGGCACAACCAGCCGTCCTTGAAATCTCCAAACATCATTCTCGTCCTTTACAACATCTTGGCTGCCAACCAAATCACGGACTAACTCTTCATTCTTCTGAGCCTCCTTAATTCTACTGATCAATTCATTCTCCACCTTTATATTTCCCAATCTTATGCTACTTCCTCTCTCGTCTACCGATAGGTTCAAGTCTCGAAAGGCCTCAAACAACTTCAATTCTTCCATCATCAGAGTTGCAGTGTGGAGAGTCTTCCTACTTAGGGCGTCAGCTACCACGTTTGCCTTTCCTGGGTGGTATTTGAGTTCAAAATCGTAGTCCTTCAGAAATTCCATCCACCGTCGTTGCCGCATATTCAACTCCTTCTGATCGAACAAGTACTTCAAACTCTTATGATCGCTGAACACGTCAAACTGCGAACCATACAAGTGGTGCCTCCAGATTTTAAGTGCGAACACTATAGCTGCTAACTCCAAATCGTGCGTAGGATAATTCTCTTCGTGAGGCTTCAGTTGTCGAGATGCATAAGCTACCGCCATACGATCCTGCATCAACACGCATCCAAGTCCTTTCAGCGACGCATCGCAGTAAACTTCGAACTTTCGGGTAGGATCCGGAATCGTGAGTACGGGAGCACTTGTCAATCTGCTCTTTAGTTCCAAGAAACATTCTTCACAAGCTTCAGTCCACTCAAAAGGCTTGTCCTTCCGCGTGAGACGAGTAAGAGGTTGCACTATCTGAGAGAAATTCTGGATAAACCTTCGATAATATCCAGCCAACCCTAAGAAACTTCTTACTTCAGTGACAGTCTTGGGTCGTTCCCAATTCATGACAGCTTCAACTTTGCTGGGGTCCACCGCGATACCTTCTGATGAAATGACATGGCCCAGAAACTGGACCTTTTTAAGCCAAAACTCGCACTTCGACCATTTCGCGTACAACTGCTTCTCCTTCAAGATTTGCAAGACAATCCTCAGATGTTCCGCGTGCAGCTCTTCATTAGCTGAGTAAATCAGGATATCGTCGATAAACACCATAACAAACTGATCAAGAAAGGGGCGGAAGATGCGGTTCATGTAGTCCATGAATACCGCTGGAGCATTCGTAAGTCCGAATGGGATCACCTGATATTCGTAGTGCCCATAACGAGTCCTAAAAGCGGTTTTCGGAATATCCTCCGGTTTGACCCGGATCTGATGGTATCCCGATCGTAAATCTATCTTGGAAAAGACTCTGGCTCCTCTCAGCTGGTCCATCAAATCGTCGATCCTCGGTAGCGGATACTTATTCTTCACCGTTACTTTGTTCAGCTGGCGGTAATCTACACACAGACGTAAACTTCCATCCTTCTTCTTAATCAAGATAGCTGGAGCACCCCATGGAGAAGTACTCGGTCTGATGAATTCCTTGGCCAAAAGCTCTTCTATCTGCTTCTTCAACTCGCGCAGTTCCAAAGGTGCCATGCGATATGGGGCAATGGAGATTGGTCCAACTCCAGGAACCAGTTCGATCGAAAATTCTATTTCCCTATGAGGAGGCAATCGAGGTATTTCATCCGGGAATACCTCCTTGAATTCTCTAACTACCGGTACATTTTGAATTTGAGTGTCAACCGAGGTCTCAGCCTCGATCGACAAAAGATATCCTGCTGCTCCCTTGCGGAGCTCTTTTCTAACTTGCAATAAAGAAATGAGAGAGAAAGGTTGAAAATTACCATCCTTCGCAGGAACAATGACTTTCCCCGCTCGACAATCCAAAGTTATCCCGTTTTCCGTCAACCAGTCCATACCGATAATCACATCGAAGTTGAATACCGGCAGGACCACCAAGTTAACTGTATACGTGTTCCCTTCATACTGCAAGGTAACACCTCTGCAGATCTCTGAGGCTGTGCACGATCCTCCAGTAGGTGTGCTGATGTGTAACTCATAAGGTAACGGGGTTGGGGTGATGCCTATTCTCAAGGCAGTATGCTTTGCCATAAAAGAGCCCGACGCTCCAGAATCAAAGATAACAGAAATTGGGTGACCATTCAAAGTGACATTACCTTTGATCAGGTTGGGAAACTTCTGCGCTTCATTCGCATCCAGTGTGAACACCCGTGCTTGCGGAGGATGTTGATCAGCGTTCTGGGGGCATTTGTAAGCAAAATGACCTTGCTGGCCGCATCTGAAGCATGCATTGTTGTTCTTGCGACAGACTCCAAAGTGATTCTTTCCACATGTGGCACAAACAGTCGCGCCCTGACGTCCAGTCGACGATTGACCCACCATAAAGTTTCTCTTAAAATTTCCAGGTCGCGCCTGCAACGGCGTACCTCTGCCTCGACCCCTACCAGGTGCCGTCCTGAAGAATCTGCCTGCTCGGTTTCCTCCGTGGAATTGTGTTGGTGGCTTGTTCAAGTTCTTGGCCTCCAGAATGATTCCTTCTGCCTGACGACTCTGGTTGATGAGTTCCGGAAGTGTACGATTAGCCGTTGTCAAGATGAGCTTGCGGATTTCCGGATGTAATCCGCTTTCGAACTTCTCCACCTGCCATTCTTCATCATAGATGTTCCGGTCAAAGTTGGCGTACTCGATCAGCTGCCCAAATTTAGCAATATACTCATTGACCGTCATGTTATCCTGCCTGAGTGACAGCAGTTCAGTGTGCTTCATCCTTCTCATTGCCTTAGGAAAATACTTATCCAGAAATACTTGTCTGAATACGGCCCATGTTAGTTCCACGTCCTGAGCTCTCAGCAGAGCCCTCGCACCAGTCCACCATGTTAAAGCTTCTCCCATCAGCTGGTACGACGCGTAATCAGTCTTCTGCGCTTCCGGGCATGCCATGCGTTCGAAAATATGCTCAATCATCTGCAGCCACTTTGCTGCAGCCTCAGGGTTGTCTTCACCCTCAAAAGTAGGTGGTTGGAAATTGCGGAAGTCTTTCAACCTCCGACGGGCAATTTCTTCTGCATTTTCATGCAGTGGGGGTGGGTTCTGATTCTGTTGCTTGTGGTCGCGCCATTCTTGGCTCATATTCTGGATGAACGTTGCCAGTCCCCCAATGGTAGTGATAAGATCCTCTTCCGCATCGCCAGACCTTCCCCGAGTTGAACCGCGACCACCTGCCATGATTCTGCACTCACAATATCAGGAAATGAGTTGATCAGGCTCACCGCAAGTTATTCATGGCAGCAGTCCCAAGTAGGTACTCGGGTTCAATTCGGACAAGTTAACTATGCATCCGTGTCTTATCACAGAACTGTCCTAACAATCTAACTACACTAGCTAATACATACTTAAGCTATAGCACAATTAGACAGTCAATCAGCAGATAAACACAAACAACAATCAATTTAATCAATCACAAGCAAATCCATGGACCAAACTGCTCTGATACCAATTAGTGTAACGCCCTCCCTTGTATGCATCCAAGAGAGTCGTTCGCTAAGCGGAATTAGAGTCGTTAACGTCACATGAGCTAACAAAGAATCTCATAGCAGAATAAAAATTTCAGCACTTAAATTCTTTTTACAAAGGTTTTCCAAAATAGCCGCTGTTCATAAAAGTTCAAGCTAACATAAAGATGATAAAGACTACAGTCATCCAAAAGAACCAAAACATTAATCATTACAGTCATCCATTTAAACAAACAGCAACAGTGATAATCCACGCATCAGCAATCAACAGCAAACTATCACTCCTTCAAATGCTCTTGCGTCCTCCTGCCATTTTGGAAAAATAGCAGCCCCGAAGGGGTGAGAATAATCCCAGTAGTGTGGCAATAAAACCAATAATATAACAATATTAACTAGGCACAAAATCATAAACAGTCACTTCAACATATCCTTGTTCCTTTTCCTTTTCCTTTTTATCATATTCATATATTGCGTATATAACGCCTTTCCTTTGCGCTTTTAGCACCGTCGTGCGCGCACTTCACAGTGGAATCAAATATCCCTTGGCACCTGAGCTCCATGTGGATTCCATCTGTGGGCCTATGCGGACTGATGCCAAGTGTCCCATACCCCGGTACCTTGGGGATGCCTACATGATGCTTGCTCAAACACATGGTCCTGTACATAACTATTCTAAAACAAGGCCTATATGATCTTGATACATGCATGTCATGCTATGCTTTCACACACAAAGCGTAAAAATGCGGTATGATGTAAGGTGCATGCTTATATACCTTTCATATGCGTTATGCTGCCACATAACGTCTTTACCTCATAATCATATAGCCATCACGGCACATTTTTGGCAGTTTCCTTTCATTACAATGGAACATAATATTTTTACGGCATATGGAGCATCATGTCACAATTCTATACCAGTAGTCAATAGTCACATTAGGCATCATCGCCTGACACTTACCTTTGCGTGCTTTAAATATTACCAAACAGCAGCGAAGTATCTCACTTCTTAAGCGCACCTAAATCAATTACAACTAATCATTTACAGTGGCTATTTACAGCAGAAACAGAGAGCATACAGCAGTGTCTTACAGTGGAAAACAGTGAGCATACAACAGTGTTTACAGCAGCAAAACAGTGAGCATACAGCAGTGTTTACAGCAGCAAAACAGTGAGCATACGGCAGTGTTTACAGCAGCAAAACAGTGAGCATACAACAGTGTTTACAGCAGCAAAACAGTGAACATACAGCAGTGTTTACAGCAGCAAAACAGTGAGCATACAGCAGTGTTTACAGCAGCAAAACAGTGAACATACAGCAGTGTTTACAGCAGCAAAAACAGTGACGTTTGTGCTTAAAACAGTGAGCAGAAACAGTGAACGTTTTAAAACAGAAATAGTGGCACTTTGGACTTCAAAACAGTGGCATAAATCTTGGTTTTTGGACATTGAAACAGTGGCATATTATGGCTAAAACAGTGGCATTTTATGCATAAAAACAGTGGCATTTTATGCATAAAAACAGTGGCATACAATGACTAAAACAGTGGCACTTTATGCATAAAAACAGTGGCATCTTATGCATGGAAACAGTGGCATTTGATGACTAAAACAGTGGCACTTTATGCATAAAAATAGTGGCTTAGGGAGCACTAAAACAGTGACATATATGTGCAGAAACAGTGGCATATAATGTGCAGAAACAGTGGCATATGTGTGCAGAAACAGTGGCATATAATGTGCAGAAACAGTGGCATATATGTGCAGAAATAGTGGCATATAATATGCAGAAACAGTGGCATATATGTGCAGATACAGTGGCATGTGAGTGGTGATTTTGAGGAACCGAAACAGTGGCATTTTATCTTCAAAACAGTGGCACATCAAACCGAAACAGTGGCACACTTCTCTTCAAAACAGTGGCATATCCATACAAGAAACAGTGGCATAAGCTTAAACATAACCATAAGATTTTTATGCATACAAATCATCATGAAATGGCTCCATACTTATACTTTTATCATGCTCATACTTGAATCCAAAACCACACATAATCAAGGAGACATTTAAGCATACACACAAGGTTACACAATAAAAGTGTTCTAAGTTCAAGGCCTACCTCTTGTAGCACACACTTCACCACACCCTTCTAGCTCTACTTCACAACAAGTCCACCCTCCCAAGAGAGGATCAATGCGCACACAAAGTGAGGATGAACACACTAGGACAGCTTCAAGGTTGAGGATCAAGGCTGGACAGTGAGAGGAAAAGAGGAGAAACTCACACTCCACTAGTGTCTAGGCCACGGTTTTAAGGTGAGGGAAGGAGGGAGTTGGCTTGGTCTTTCTTCCTCCTAAGGTTCTTGCAATGCTTAGCTAGAGTGTGAGGGAGAGAGGAGAGGAGTTGGCTGCACAAAATGAATGGGGACAGCCCCCCTCTTGTGCGCATAAATAAGGAAAGAAGGGAGGAGGTGGCAATGATGGTCATCATGGTAAAAAAATCTGATTTCTTGTGCAGGGGGGACTGCACTCTTGGCTTGAACAAGCAAGGGTTGCTTCTAAAGTACTCCATTCACATGCAAGGAGGTGAGAGGGAAGGGGTTCAGATCTGAGTTAGTGCCATTAAGTCAAAAGTTTCTCACACAAATGATCAAACTATGCGCATGGGATGGAGTGGAGAAGGTGTATCCTAAGCACATGCAAGAGGTTCACTAAGTCAACAAGTAATTCAACTAGGTGGCAGCCCAAAAATCTGCATTTAGGCAGCCTAGGTGCGCAAATGATGAGAGGAAAAGAGGTGCATCATGAGTGCAGATTTGTGGCAGTCTAAACACTCATTTTGGGGCTGTCTTGTGCGCATAAATGATGAAGATGCAGCCCCAAGATCTTACTTAAGATGCATGTGGAAACAAGGGCGGGTTTGGCTCATGATGGGATGCAAAAAGCTTGCCAAAAATCTGCACAAATCAGTCTCATGATGGAAGTGCAAGAGGGTTCTCCAAGTCAACAAGTTAGGCAGTTTTGGTGACACAAGAAATCTGATCCATGACTCCTCCCCATGTGCGCCCAAATGCAGAAAATGCAGCCTAATATCATGCTAAAGTGCACATGTGTCTTTCATGCAATGAGGTTGAAATCAAGTGATGCATAAACAAGGTGAGGTGGCGGTCAAACATGAAGGAATTTGGCAGATTTTTCTAAGTATTTTCCACCTACTTGTGCGCATGAATGGGAAGGGATTTACATCAAGCCATGTGAAAGTGCCTTGGTGCACAAACAACCTTGTTGGACAAGGCTTAGGGAATTATGTGTGGGTTTAACTTTAGGCTGAACTAGAGGGATCCAATGAGACAAATCTAAGGGTGGCAAGTCCACACACAACTAGCCCACTTCCAAAGCCTTATAACACAAAAGCCTTATACACACACACACATCAAATTACTCTTATGATTATAATAAATTCACATGCCTACATATGTATACTCCTATAATTTAATTTAAATACTTACCTTAGTCTCATTCAAGGGTAAAGATCAACAATTCGCAAACCATCACACACACACCATAAATCTGAAATCTTTACATACATCTATATCATATAGTACTTATGTATTTTACTTATTATGCGGGATGTTACAATTTATTTTATACAATATGTATTATCCTTTAAAAATAATATTCTCTATTTAAAAATAATTTTCATTTAATGTTTGTTAAAATTAGATTTGAGTAGATTACATCCTCATTTCATTTAGTGAAAATATCATCAGATAAAGATAAAAATAAAAGAAAACTGACATTTTCTTTGGCTTGAAAAGTAATAAATAATTTGTTTACCAAAAAAAAGTAATAAATAATTTAAAACAAATGATATATTTCTAGGAATTTCGGATGATTATTACCTATGTAGCACCGACACGACACCCAACACGTGATACGATACGACACGACACTCTGACACGTCAATCGTAAAAAATTATGGATTTTGACACGTTGGGACATGTTTTAATATTAAATATTTTTAAATTATATAGTGTATATTTCATTTAATATTCAATAATTTAACAAAAAATAAAAAAAATTAATAATACCCATCAAAATATTATCTTTCAACTTTCCTTTCCAATCCAAAACCACATAAGAAAAATTGATTCAAAGTCGGAATCCAAGGTGTTACATAAAGGAAGAAAAAAAATATAAATATAAATCTGATATAACCAATGGCAACAACAACAAGCTTAATTCACCGACTCCCAATACCAAAAATTGTAGCAGCGTTCTTCACAAAAGGCAAAAACATAAACTAAAAGAATACATAAGAACATCAAGAACACAATCAAACATTATAAAAGGTGGAAGCTTTAATAAAAAAAAAAGAACTGGGATGAAAGATAGAGAGATAAGATCAGATTAGAGAGAGATTAGGGAGCAGGAGACACGGTAAGAGCGTATCAGGAATGACAATGATGGTGTTGAGATGATCAATTTTTTACTTAAAGGAAAAAAAAAGGAGAAAATTGATATGATCATGTAGAAGCTTTACTAATATATTTTAATTTTTAAAAATATAATTTTTTTAAAAAAATAAATTTTTTTGTAAAATATATTTTTTTTAAAAAAATAAAAAATTTTATGAAATACAATTTGAGCGTGTCAGAACTTATCGGACTCGGTCAAATTCGCATGTCGGAATGGTCAACGTGTCGGAAAAAGTTGACCGTGTGTCCGACACCGTGTCGCCGTGTCGGAGCGTGTCGGACACGACTCTCACTATTATTACCATACTCTCACTATTATTACCATATTATTCTCTGTTTACTATTATTATTATTATTATTTTAAAGGGTAACGGTTATCCGTAGAGCTGTTTAAGAAATACTTGATGCTTTTTATAAATACATTATTTAATTTAATTATTGAAAAATGAAAATTATAAAAAAAATTATTTTCTTAATTTATTATACTATGAAAATATTAAATATTTTTATATTTTTATTTAATACTTCTCATTTTAATTTCTTAACTAAGTATTGTATTTAAGAACATGAATAATTAATAATACCTTTTACAGAAGTCTTAATTAAGCCACTTTGTGGGGTCAACAGACAAAAGACCGTTTGATTATTTTTAAGTTGATTTCTTCCTTTTAATAAGAGAAGCACTTAAAAGGAATGGATTTAATGCGTCTGATTTTGTAAAGATACGTTAATATTAAATCTCTCCATAAAAGATTCTGATCCATAACCTTAAACCAGAAAAAACACTATATAAGTATATAGACACATATATCATCAGTGTAATATAGACTCCCTTCTTTATTGTGGATTAAGAATTCTCTCCTCTGGCTAGTCATCTTCTTGAGAAGCAGCGAAGGTTTGGTCTTGTCTCTTGTGCCTCCCAATTCTTTTTATTCGTGTATTATTATAATTGTGTTCTTGGGATCAACACTGTTTTCTTGATCATATTTTCTTTCAAGAAAGTAGGATTGGTATTGTAATCTTGATCATTTTCTTTAAATATAACCTGTTGTTTCCTTTTTTGTATTTTTGTTGTTCCACGGGTATCACTAATGTGTGTTCCACGGGTACGTATCAGCTGTCCCCTATTTTGTTTCTTGTTTCTTATTTGATTCCACGTTATTAATTCCATATTTCAATCCATGTAATGATTTCAAGATCTTAACTTGAATTGCTAATGTTACTTTGCAGGATGGAAAACAAGAAAAGAAAACTGATGAGTCCAGATTGGTCCAAGATGCCAACTGATATCATAGAGACGATTTACAAGGGCATAGAATTTCAGGATCAAGCTCGATTTGGCAGCGTATGTAAGGGTTGGTATTCTTGTACCTACAACAAACCCCATCTCGCAGCTCCAAACAAAACCCCTTGGTTAATTGATAACAACGATGAAAGCTCAAGATGCAATCTTGTTGTTAGTCCCTCTAATCGTCACAAGGATTTTAAAATCTACAAACCATTTAGGCCTTTCCGTGATTCCTGCATTAAGGGATCGATCAAAGGCTGGTTAGTTATCATATCTCGAGTTAAAGTGTTCATTCTCAACTTGTTCTCAAAAGTTCGAATTGAACTCCCTCCTCGTACCACGATGCCGGATTTCCTCAAGTCAAAGGGATACAATGTTAGTGGCATGGACACTCCTTTGTCTTTCACAATTTCAACATGTGTCAATTCAAATCCTATCATGGCTGCAGCTGTTACTTGCGGTGGTGACTTGGTATGGTGCAAGATAGGGTCAGACAAAGCATGGAATGGCTATCGGGGTGATAAACAATATGGGAATCTCACTTTTCACAAAGACAAACTTTATGCTATTACCCGAGACGGTAGAAAAGTTGATATATTTCGAGTTGGAGTTGATGATGATGAATCATCAGTGCTCTTTTTGTTGCATAGTATAGATTCTGAGCAGTCAACCAAGATTCTATCAGATTCTAATTTGAATGTATATTTGGTGGTGTCTAATGGAAGTGTTTTAGTTGTGAAGAGGTATTATCGTGATTATGAATTTCGTGCGCCAACGATTGGCTTTGATGTTTTTAAGGTACAAGAAAACTGCATCCAACCCAGGGTCGTGAATGTGGACACCTTGGGAGACCAAGATTTGTTTCTGGGTGAATTGAATTGTGAATCTGTTCCAGCTAAAGACTTTCTTGGAGTTCAAGAAGGCTGCATATACTTCACTGGCTACTCCGATAGCGGTTTTATGTCTGAATTGAGAGTTTTCTCAGTTAAAGAAAGACGTATGCTAGATCTGGTTTATCTTACCAATATGAAATATCCAATTTGGGTCTTACCTAGGTTTGCATTTACGTGTAACTGCACATGTCATGATTCTACACTATGGAAGCCCAAGAAAAAGAAAAAAATATGTAAAGCGCAAAACTAATGTTGTGTGAATTTAGCTTGGGATTTGGATCTTTTGTACTTTGTGAAGAGACAAAAAAAATTATCAATGCAAATATTTTACATTGTTTTGATTACTTTCAAGGTTAGGTTTTATTCAACTCTAGAACATATCACAAGAGCCTCTGAGTGTGTGTCTTTGTGTTGTTCATGAGCAGGTTAAGTGAAATGAAAGTATTCAGATCAAGTTTAGTTTAAAAGTCATTTCTATTTTGTACATCTTTTGTGTTTTCTTGGTGATTGTTTGTTTACCTTCATTCGGGGTTGGCTATGTTGACCGGGTGTTATATTGTTTGGTACGCGTGTTACAGATAGGTTCTTTCTTATATAGAGAGTTGTGGTCTCTTTGCTTAACAATCGATCCTCACCCCGAGCTATGGTATCTTTCAAGCTATTTATCACCTTTGAAAGGTGGACTACAATTTTGATATGAATTGTTCAATGCTCAATGCACCCGCTGTTCCAATGAGGGACTAGCCTCCGGTATGGTCTCTTTCCTCTGGTAGCAAAGCTCAATGCACCCGCTGTTCCAATGAGGGACTAGCCTTCAGGGTCGTACCCCGAGGGCAAGGTGACCGAAGGAGATTGAATGAGGATACCTCTAAATTAATACTAAAAAATAAAAAAATAAAGAATAAATAAATTGATACTATGTGGTCGTGTTGTGCTTTGTTAAGTTTATATTTTTATATAAATTATATAAAACTATAAATTGTTATATTATTATGCGTTTAGTATGATATTGTATAAGATAATGTATTGAATAGGATAATATCATCCAATATTTGGTAATGCATTGTATAATACTATATAGGATTAAAATAAATATTTTTGAAAAAATATCATTTAATAAAAAATTTATATAATTCTTCCAAATATAGCATATGATATTAATTTGGTATAAAAATCTATTGATTAGTATGTCCAGATAATATATTAATTTTTGTAGAAATAAGAATCTGCAATATTTTAAAAAATTAATATATTGAAAAATTAATTTTTATTTTATATATTAATATTAAAATAATATATTAATTCTTGAGAAGGGGTGAAAATTGAAAAGGTTATAACAGGGAAGAAAAAAATGAGAAGGGATTAATTTAATACATCAATTCCTTATCAGACATAACCTTACTCCCTTATGCCTGATTAAATTATACACCATTTCGATATATTAAAAGATTTGTTGTATAATCTTATATTATACGATGGTTACACCAAACAATTGAAAATATCATAACTAAGGCTGGCAAAACTGACTCGGCTAGGCAAGCCGACCAACTCGCCCGCCCACTCACTGAGTCGAGTTTTTTGATTGTTTTTTAATGTAAAAAAGGTTTGGGCTAGTGGTGTCGAGTTTTTTAGCCCACTCTCAATAGCGGAGCGGAGCGGGCTGACTCATTTTTTGACTGATTGATGGCGGGGCAGAGTAAGCCACTTGCTTTGCCACCTCTATAACATATAGTATAAAGCTTAGAGGAGGGATATTCTTACTACCAAAATTTTCTACTACCAACTTACTACCTATCTAATCACCATTGGATCAACATTTTCTCTTTTTTCAAAAACTTTTTAACATTCTCTCTCTTTGATTCAATGGTGATTAGATAGGTAGTAAGTTAGTAGTAGAAAATTTTGGTAGTAAGAATATCCTCCCTCTAAAGCTTATACTATTATGCTTTATACAACACACCAAATAAATCCTTAGTGAAATTGTACTTTTTTACACATATTTCTAACATTTCATTTGATTAGATTCAATGGGCAGTGTTGTTAAAAACTTACATTTTTATGACTTTATTGATGTGATAGGTGTTAAAATGCAAGTAAAAATGCTCCTCAATAAGAAATGATAAAAAAGGGTGGGAAGATCTGATCCGAGGACAAAGGAGATAAGAGAGAGAGAGAGTGAGGGAGGGAGAGAAATCTAAAGAGGTATGAATAAATAATATGTACGCATCTACTGAGAATTTGGTGGGTGAAATGATTCTAACCCTATATATATATATATACATATATATAGATATATATATATATATATATATATATATATATGTATATATACATATATATATATGTATATATGTATATATACATATATATATCTATATGTATATATATCTATATGTATATATATATGTATATATCTATATGTATATATATATATATAGGGGCAGGATATTCTTATACCAGTGTAAGAGTTAGAAGTCTTACACTCAATCTTGACCATTGATCCACTTGTATCCAATGGCTCACATTACTAAAAAATTTGAGCCCTTAGATATAAGTGGGATTAACGGATAAGATTAAGAGTGTAACTTACACTGGTGTAAAATGATCCTGACCCATATATATATATATATGGGAAAAACATTTCTCAAGCAGCTTGAGATAAGTTTATTTCCAGTTAGCCTCAAAACTACGTCGTTTTGATTAATGAAGGGTGTTTATGCAATTTTAGGTGAATTAATGAAGGGTGTTATTGTAATTTTATTTATTTTTATATCATATACATTTTACTGAAACACCTTTCATTAATTCGCCCAGCCGAGTCAGTTTTGCCAGCCTTAGTTATGATATTTTTAATTGTTTGGTGTAACCATCGTATAATATAAGTTTATACAACAAATCTTTTAATATATCGAAATGATGTATAATTTAATCAGGCATAAGGGAGTAAGGTTATGTCTGATAAGGAATTGATGTATTAAATTAATCTCTTCTCATTTTTTTCTTCCTTGTTATAACCTTTTCAGTTTTCACCCCTTCTCAAGAATTAATATATTATTTTAATATTAATATATAAAATAAAAATTAATTTTTCAATATATTAATTTTTTAAAATATTGCAGATTTTTATTTCTACAAAAATTAATATATTATTTGGACATACTAATCAATATATTTTTATACAAAATTAACATCATATGCTATATTTGGAAGAATTATATAAATTTTTTATTAAATGATATTTTTTCAGAAATATTTATTTTAATCCTATATAGTATTATACAATGCATTACCAATTATTGGATGATATTATCCAATTCAATACATTATCTTATACAATATCATACTAAATACTGAATAATATAACAATTTATTGTTTTATATAATTTATATAAAAATATAAACTTAACAAACAACAACACGACCACATAGTATCAATTTATTTATTTTTTATTTTTTAGTATTAATCTAGAGGTATCCTCATTCAACCTCCTCCGGTCACCTTGCCCTCGGGGCACGGCCCTGAAGGCTAGTCCCTCATTGGAACAGCGGGTGCATTGAGCTTTGCTACCGGAGGAAGGATGAGACTAATCCCCATTCGAGAAGAGAGGCACTTCCTCTAGCCCCAAAGATTTTCCAAGAATATGCTTGAGGCAGGGTTTGAACCCCTGACTCAAGCAAACCCTTATAGTTGTTAGTATCAAGGTTGTTAAAATCGAGATTTGAAGTAAAATCAGAAAGGGGGCTAAAAAATCGTAAAATGTAGAATTGTAATGTAAAAAAATCATAAAAGCGAAAACGCGTTTGGAATATTGGTAAAATTGTTTTGATGAAAAAAATCGTAAAAACGTAAAATCGTAATGATAAATCGAGATTGTAACAACTATGCTTAGTATACACTATATGATTTCGATTGCTTGTACGAT
>JAVKPL010008851.1:0-34652 GCA_032173675.1 Gastrolobium villosum | reverse complement strand
GGAACACCTCAACAGTCACTCATGTTCCATGCTCCACTATCTCTTATTGGGCAAGAATCTTTATAATTCAAGTACACGTAGATAGCACTAAGTAACCATCAAAGAGATGTACCAAAAAAATATAATAAAAAATAAAAAATTATAGAGCAAGTCCAAATGGTTGCCTTCTTTAAATAGGAATTTCTTTTATACAATCCCTTGTCTTGTTTTTTTTTTTTTTTTACATGAACCTCTGAACATGGAATAAGTAAATCATTCTCTACCTACCATTCACCCTCAATTACAGGACATCAGGTTTGGGTTCTAGGAAACGATCCACATCTTACAGCTTCAACGGTCCAAGCATCAAAGGAGAAGTTATGGCTACTAATGGTAACCCAGAGGTCAAAGAGAAAAAGGGTGGCATCCTATAACATGTATACTACGGAAGCTAAGCTCAAATCCTCCTTTCGCAGCAGTTTCAAATGGATCAAAAACAAGCTTGTAGATGACCGTTACGATGAGTGAACTCAACCGTATAATTTACTTCAATTTACTTGTGTTTCATGATTTGTGCTTTTGAGGCTTTTAGTTTGTGTCATTGTGTGTGTGTGACTATGTGTGCAAAGAAGAAGCATGTGATAATAGAAAATAGATACTTTTTATTATGGGAAATGTTATTCATGTGATAGGAGATAATAAGTCTTTCCTACACACGCGAGACTCATTTTAATATTTTTCTCTTTTTTTATGTATAATGGGACTCACATAAGTTTGTGAGTGTAACATGAGATATCTTATCTCATGTTGCATAAGAAAATATAATCCTTTTATTATACATGTTTGTAGATTGATGTCTTAGATTTATTTTAGGGAAAAAAGTTTCTGATGTTACTT
Organism: Gastrolobium villosum; assembly: GCA_032173675.1. Lineage (NCBI taxonomy): Eukaryota > Viridiplantae > Streptophyta > Magnoliopsida > Fabales > Fabaceae > Gastrolobium > Gastrolobium villosum. The sequence goes on along the minus strand of JAVKPL010008851.1, from coordinate 33,776 downwards.
AGACAACTTTGTCTAATGTTCATCGAAACGACGTCGTTTTGAGGTTGAAAAATTAAAAAATTAGAATGATAAAGACCTTTATAACCCTAAATAAATTAAAATTACAAAAACACCATGATTTCCGTCCCAAAACAACGTCGTTTCGATGAACTTTAGATAAAGTTATCTAAAGTAACTTTAGATAAAGTTATCTAAAGTAACTTTAGAAAAAACAAACCCTTTATTTTATTTTTTATTTTTGATTGGGAGATTGACTTAGATTAATTTAAGAAAAAAAGTTAATTGATATGATTTAAATTTTTTTCATATAATATCATCCAATGATTAGAAATATAAATTTGATTCAATCAAATTTAAGTATTTTAGATTGATTTTTCTTTTTACTGTCTGTAAATTTTTTACAGAAATTAAATTTTATGGAATAAGTTTTTATTAATTAATTCATTAAAATATATTACACACATGTTTAAAAAAGTTTACTTAAATATAAATCCAATTTTTAAAAATTTTATTAAAACCAAACTAGACAGAATATCCACCTGTTGAATTAGGAATTGGGCCACCAGCCGGTGTAATCTTATTAATGGATTAACATGGGATTTTAACTTGTAACCTGGTGGAGAATACAGTAGCATTAATTGGTATGCATAACTTTATGAGAATATTGATTTATGCTCTTGAAGGAGATAAATTTATCCCCCACAAAAACATAAAAGAAGTGTCCATCATAATTTTTTTCTCTATTCCTTTGTCTATGTGGTAAAGACAAATTTGTCTGTTTCAAATGCAGAAATTATATTCCCTAACTTTATATTTGCTATAGTTATTTATTATTATATTTATTACATATTTTTGTATTAAACTATTAATTTGGTTGAACTAGTGATCCCTAATTCATTAAGCTAATACTTCATCGATTCAAGTTTGATAACACTTTTCTAAATAATTTTTAGGGCTAATTGATTCTTCTATTGTAGGAGAGGCTTTCTCTACTGCTGAAAATATAACATGTGATAGGGCCTATCACATGTAAAAAAAAATAACGGCACAATTTTTGATGGATCTATAGGAGAAAAAAAGACTTTCCTACAATATAAGGGTCATTAAACACATATTTTTAACTTAGTAATTATCAATTCAAGAATATACATCTATATCAAAGAGATGAAATTAAATTTAACTTTTTAGGTATAACATAATTCTTACATATAAATAAATGGAAACACTTTCTCCTTTAATAAGAAAATTGTTTTCTCCAATTACCAAAACATTATTTTACGTGCAAATTAATTTATTTTTTGTTTATGGTGGAGCGCACTCGAACTGTGTGTAGCAACTTTGCGATTTTTTTGTTAAACGAGGATGCAAAGCCCGTAAATAAAACATATATTTATTTTGTAAATTTTTATTTTAAAAAAAAAATATATATATATATATATATATATATATATTTTTATTTTTATTTTTTTAATTCAATTTTCATAGTAATTACTAATTAGGAATTTAGGATTATAAAATTGATCTAATCAAATTATTTCTCTTATTTTTTGACTTTTTTTTTTTAATTTTGATTGACTTTTTTGGATTTAAACCCGTACATTTTAGTACCTTTTCATTCCCGAGTTCATCGTGTTATGAGATACGCAAAACATACCCACAAATCGTATTGATATCAAGTAATATTCCATTGATGTCAGTATTTATTGTAAAAGTTATCTTGGGATTGTAGGAAAAACAAATGTTTTTTTTGGAGAAAGTAGAGAAACAATTTTTGTTTCCCTATATGTAGAAGCATTTGGCCTTTCGAATTCATTCTTCGCAATTTTTTACGTACTTAAAATTTTACGACAAAAATTGTTTATATATGTAAATATTGGGTTTAGTCAATATAGATAATTTATCTACAGTTAGTCCAAAACGACGTTATTTTAGGACGGAAATTAATATATTTTTGTAACTATAATTTATTTCAGGGTTGTAATAGTCTTTTTCATTATAATTTTTTAATTTTTCAACCCAAAACGACGTTGTTTTAGGAGCGAATGTAGATAACTTATCTACATTCACTTTAGAAACATTAAAGCCATAAATATTTTGTCAATAATATATAAATATTGGCTTTAATGTTTCTAAAGCGAATGTAGATAAGTTATCTACGTTCGCTCCCAAAACGACGTCGTTTTGAGTTGAAAAATTAAAAAGTTATAATGAAAAATATTATTATAACACTGAAATAAATTATAATTACAAAAATATCTTGATTTCCGCCTCAAAACGACGTCACTTTGAGCTCACTGTAGATAAGTTATCTACATTGACTGTAGAAAAACTGAACCCATAAATATTTTAGTTTCCTTTATAATAATAATATTCTATTCTTTAAGATATACCTTTTATAGTTTTGTAGTTACTTTCACCGACTTGTGGATTAGGATCCTCTCATGTGGAAAAGTGATCATGTTATTTGATCGCAATCACTCATTTCCACTCAATAATGATGAGATAAGAGAGAGAAAAGTGTATGATTTTTAAATGAGTAGTTGTGATCAAATAACATGACCACATGATCACTTTTTCACATGAGAGGATCCAAATCCGTGATTTGTATATATGGGAAGGTAATAAATTTTCAGCGTGTATTTAATCTTAAATAAAATAAAAATCAATCTCAATATATTTTGTCTATTTATAAAGAGATAGGATATTGTTACTATCAATTAATATCACTATCAATGTCACTACCACTTTGTACGGGTGTTCGCGGTGTGGATTGGATCGGTTTTGGAAGCAAAAATCATCCGATCCAATCCCTTCGGTTTGACCATGTAATCATCCATTCGGTTTGGTCCAATCCAATTTTTTTCGGCTTGTATTGGATCGGTTTTCAGTTTTTTGGAAATCCTAAAATTTATTTCATGCAGATAAAATATTTTGCATATATATTGGCTTTGTAAAAAAAATTAAAATACAAAAGCATCATTAAACTATAATATAGTTTTTTTTGTTGGGGGGGCAATGAGATATGAAGCTCTACACAGATGACATTTTATTGTTGAGATATGACTAGGTTTTATCTTGGGTTTAGTTGATGGGTTAATAGGTCTTGAGTTTAGAAATTTGGATTATGATTGGAGAAAGACCAAAGTAAGTAGAGGAGAATTACTATATTGGATCGGTTTGGATTTGATCGATTTTCTTTAAGCAATCTGAAAACCGATCAAATTCATTTAAAAGTTGCGATTTTTTTTCGGTTTTCAATTTGTTCGGTTATCGGTTTTTCTGTTCGATCACCGCAGTTTGAATCGGTTTGGATCGGTCGATGAACACCCCTACCAATTTGTTTCACCATTAGATCGATTATGTTGATCCAACAGTTATATTTATTTCCGTCATACAATGGTTACGATTCCACATATTTATTGTGAAAGTGTTAAATATGAGGAATCAAAATCATACAAAGGTGAAAATAAATATAAAGTATTAAATATAGGAGAAGAAAGAAGATTTTTAGAAAGTTAAATCATGACCTTTGGATCAAAATAATCGATCTAACGATGAAATAAAATGGTAGTGACGTTGGTAGTAATACTAATTGATAGTAACATTATCCTAATTCATTTATAAAATACGGAATTAATTGAAATATGAAATGAGCATCGATAAGTCCCACAAACAAAAACTTTCAAAATCCTAGCTCTCCCCAAGGCCACATGGTCTAGTGGAGAACGACCGCTTTTACTCTGACCTGGTGGTAGCCTTTTCTCCCTTTGGGCGGCGGCTTCACTCACCTATCAGGTAGTCCTTTTCGAGGTTTGACTTTCAATGAGAACACTAATGTAGGGGACCTTGAGATCATCATCTCAAAAACTAGATCAAGAAGTGAGAATGCCCAATGCCTTATAAATCCCACACTACTTACCTATGCAATCAACGTGGGACTCCTAATCTCTCCCCAAGGCCACATGGTCTAGTGGAGAACGACCGCTTTTACTCTGACCCGGTGGTAGCCTTTTCTCCCTTTGGGCGGCTTCACTCACCTATCAGGTAGCCCTTTTCGAGGTTTGACTTTCAATGAGAACACTAAAGTAGGGGACCTTGAGATCATCACCTCAAAAATTAGATCAAGAAGTGAGAGTGCCCAATGCCTTATAAATCCCACACTACGTACCTATGCAATCAACGTGGGACTCCTAATAACAAAACATTTAGATGTTGCCGTGAAACATTTGTTCGAAAGTATAAGCTTTTTAATAATGTATATATGTATATATATATATATATATATGTATATATATATATATATATATATATATATATATATATAGGTAGGGGTGTAATTAGGCCAGCCAGGCTTTGGCCTTAATGGCCTAGGCCTACACATGGGAAAATTAAGCCTATCTGGCTTACGAGCCTATCAAAGGCTTAATTTAAAGGCCAAGCATGCCCTCTTAGTAAAAAATAAAAAGCCTAGAAGGCCTATGAGGCCTTTTAAGCCTATCATTTTGCAAATTAAATTTAAAAAAAAATGAAATATCTCATTCATTAAATAATATTTCTAGCATTGGTCCAAAATATCAAAATTCTACAACAGATTTTTTACAAGAACACAGATTATAAAAATTCATAACTACAAATAAATATTAAATGTTAGGTTATGTTATCTAACTTTTAGAATAAATAAATAAATATATAATATTTTTTTACTTAAATATTAAACAGGCCGGCCTACAGGCTAAAAGGCCAGACATTCTATTTGCAGCCTACGGCCTTGTTTCTAAACAGGCTCAACAACGAGCCTTAACCTGTTCTAATTACCTCGTAGACCAGGGCAGGCCAGGTGTAACAGCCCGTGTTAACCCGGATTGTTAACACACTATCGTATTAAGCCACGCTTAATTAAAATGCGGAATAACTTTTTCTTTAATTCAATTATGACGTCATTAACTTAACCAACTTGATTACTTAATCATTTTCATAAAAATACTGCCTGTATGTAAATTGCAAGACAACTAACTGAATACCTCGTACATAATTATACTAAGTGAGTATCTAAAGCCACAGGTCTACACAAGTAGCCTGGGTCAAAATCCTGATACTTTAATTACAACATTAACCTAAAAGACCAAAGTCAAACATGTGGCATGGACAAACCCCATGCTCACCAAATAAGGCAACAAAGCCCAATAACAGTCATAACATAAACTCGACAGAAAACATAAACAACAGTCGGAAATAAAAACAGCAGTCAGCATATCATCAAATCAACTCAGCTCTGGCCTCCTGCCACCCGAGCCCTCAACATTACCTGATCCTGAAATAAGCGTCCCCAAACGTGGGGTGAGATCTCTAACAAGAAATCTCAGTAAGACAAGGGGTCCTCAAGGAGTCTCCACCCCAAGCTCACTTACATGTGTAATATAAGTTCAAAAACAGTATTTACAATATAAGTTCCAAAACTATGCGATGCAGCAATTAATCATGTCATGTGTGCTTTCAAATCTACTGGCCAGAGAAATGGAGGAATACGTCTATGCCTACATGAGTACATGGATACTACCTGCACCTCACCCACATGCTTCTCCATCTTGTATGTACTACATACTCAGGATTGCCGTCTAGGTGGACACCACATGCATATCATAATGCTCATTACATATAAACAGCTCAAAGCATTTCCAAAATAATCAAAGCATGTAACACAGCATGCATAAACCCATCCCCATGGGACATGGTGGAACATCAAAATGGCTAAACCGAGGACACGAAAGCTTACCTTGCAAGCTAGCTACCCAAGCCAAGAGTCCAACCACTCACAAGTCCACAAACAGCAGTATCACAATCTGATATGGACCAACATTACATCAATATTAATGCATCTCAAGCATACAACTTTAAAGACTACGCCTTTCTTTTACGTTTTACGTCTTAAGGCTTCCAACAAAGCCATAAGTCCTTAATCATGTGATTCTGACTTAGTCCATTTATTACAGAAGTTCAACTTCCTTAAACTAGGGTCCACACACACCCCATAGCTTACTGTTCATACAGTAAAGCTACTGTCTGCGCAGAACCCAGGATATCCGGATATCAGAAGGGGCATATCCGGATATGCCATATCCGGATATCACACTGGACATATCCGGATATGTCATATCCGGATACCCAGATCCCATATCCGGATATCAATATCCGGATATCATATCCGGATACTGATATCCAGATATCTGTTCGACAAATATCCGGATATCTCACGACAGAATGCAGTTTCTGCATTTCGTGAATATCCATCCCAAAGATCCAACTTTTAACACATGTACACGTTAAAGCATGCATCTTTAGTTCATTTTAGGTTCATATACCTTATACCCTCTTGTTTACTCATTAAACATGGCCAAGACATCAACTTTAAGCATCATAGACTCATGATCATAGTGAGGTAACTTACCAAAGTTCAAAACAGAGGCAAGTTGTGCTCTTGGAGCTCTCCCAAGGTTCCTCACACTCAGCCTAAGTAGGAGCACGAAAATGGCACTTCAAGGTGGGTTCTTGCACCACAAGAAGGCTCTTTGAAGCTTACAATGACTACCACAAGGTAGCCATCACTAAAGCTCCAAGCTCATGCTCACTAACCTCACACACAGCAACTCAACATACAGAAACTACCACCTCTCACACTCACAAGGCCACTCACAAGTGTTTACAAGAAGGAGAGTGTGGAGGAATTCAAGAAAGGTAGCAACTTGGTGGTTTCTCCCAAGCAAATGACCAAGGAGGAAGGGAGGAGGAAGGGGAAGGCAGCTGCAGCCTTCAAGTCACGTAGGAAAATGAGGCACCTAGGGTTTTGTGCCTTAGTGTGCCTATTTATAGGCACATGGCCACTAATCGTGCAGTATTAGCCTTAATCGCAAAGTAAAAGATCTTGATCCCAAACTTCGGATTCTAGACCTACGCATTTTTCTAAGATTTGTCATATTTTTATTTTATTTTTCGGAGCACCTTTCCGGTACGCGCTTTTCCATAGCCAGTATCAGTTCTGGCATCAGATTACGTCATTTTAACTTGAAACTTGTTTTACAAGTCCTACATAATATTCTAGTAATTATCATGCATTCGTTATAATTTTCCGGGATACTTTTCCGGTACGCATTTATACCGAGTAGCAGAACCGGCATCTGCGCTTTTCTTCCGAAAAGCGACTTTCAGCATTTTTACTCACTCAATATAATTATTTAAGCCCATTAATAATTATTAGGGTCAATTATGGAGTCATTTCCTAATTATCATAATTAATTCACTAATTACCTTAATTAGCGGTGCGGGTTCTTACATTCACCCCACCTTTTTAAGGATTTTGTCCTCAAAATCAGAAACATACCTGTCTCGGAAGTCGGGATACTGTCGGAGAAGCTCGTCCTCTCGCTCCCAGGTACACTCCTCAGGAGTTCTTCCTGACCATTGCACTTTGACCATCGGAATGATCTTGCTCCTCAACTGCTTCTCGCCACGATCGAGAATCTTGAGTGGTCCGACGGGAGTCTTTAGGTTCTCCCGAACCTCCACATCATCCGGCTGCACCACGTGCGAAGGGTCTGCTATGTACTTTCGAACCTGAGACACGTGAAACACGTCGTGGATGTTGGCGAGGTTCGGAGGTAAGGCGAGTCGATAGGCAACTGGTCCTACTCTACCAAGGATCTGGTAGGGCCCTATGAATCGCGGGCTCAACTTCCTCACGTCGAGTGCCCGTCCAACACCGGTGACAGGTGAAAGTTTCACAAACACGTGCTCACCCTCACTGAACTCCAGTGGTCGATGCTTGACATCATAGTAGCTTTTCTGACGATTCTGCGCCTGCTTCAGCTTTTCCCTGATCATCTGGATCTGTAGGGTAGTATCTTGGACAAAGTCCAAGCCAAATAGCTCTTTATCTCCAACCTCAGACCAGCAGGTAGGAGTCCGACACCTCCTACCATACAGCGCCTCGTAGGGTGCCATGCCCAGACTGGCATGAAAACTGTTGTTGTAAGAAAATTCAACCAACGGAAGGTACCTATCCCATGCAGAACCCTGCTCCAACGTGCAAGCTCTCAACATGTCCTCCAATGTCTGGATGGTCCGCTCAGTCTGTCCGTCAGTCTGAGGGTGATAGGCGGTACTCAATCTCAACTGCGTACCAAAAGCCTCCTGCAGCGCCTCCCAGAACCGAGATGTGAACTTCGGGTCCCTATCACTGATGATAGTCTCGGGCACCCCGTGAAGCCTCACAATCTCGCGGACGTATAGCTTGGCCAACTGCTCTGTAGTGAAGCTCACCTTCACTGGAAGAAAATGGGCAGACTTGGTCAATCTGTCCACAATGACCCAGATAGAGTCACAACCAGCCTGAGTTTTAGGCAATCCCACCACGAAGTCCATGGAAATACTTTCCCATTTCCACTGTGGAATCTCCAGAGGTTGAAGTTTACCAGACGGTTTCTGGTGCTCGATCTTCACTTTCTGACAAATAAGGCACTTGGACACGTAGACCGCTATGTCCTTCTTCATGCCCGGCCACCAAAAATTCCTTTTCAAGTCCTGATACATTTTCGTAGCACCAGGGTGGATAGTGAACCGGCCCTTATGAGCCTCTGCCATAACCTCTTCGATCAATGGCCCTCGAGGAATAACAATCCTCTTCTGGAACAGCAGCAAACCATCATCGTTCCAAGACATACCGTCCTGGTTCTTCACATAATCGAGGCACTCTCTTTGCACTTGCGCCTCTTTGATCTTTTCCATCAACTCATTAATCACTTTTGCTGTCTCCATCTCAAGTAGTGCACCCCCAAACAAGGAGTTCACTCTCAAGTTTCTGAACTTCTCGATCATCTCGTAGTCGTTCATCATTAAGCTAGATAAGCTCACGGATTTCCGACTCAAAGCATCGGCTACCACATTGGCCTTGCCAGGATGGTACCTCAACTCGAAGTCGTAGTCCTTCAAGAACTCCATCCATCTACGCTGTCTCATGTTCAACTCCTTCTGGTCAAACAGATACTTCAGGCTCTTGTGATCACTGAATACAGCAAACTTCATGCCAAACAGGTAATGCCTCCAAATCTTGAAAGCAAAAACAATGGCTGCCAACTCCAAGTCGTGAGTCGGGTAGTTCTCCTCATGAGGTTTCAACTGTCTTGAAGCGTAAGCAACCGCTTTACCTTCCTGCATCAGCACACAGCCAAGTCCTTTACCAGAGGCATCACAGTATAACTCGAATTGCTCCGCAGGATCAGGAAGGACTAACACAGGAGCAGTAGTCAATCTCTCCTTCAACTCCTGGAAACATTCCTCACACTCATGTGTCCACACGAATGGAGTCTCCTTTCGGGTAAGGCGAGTCATCGGTAGCACCATCTTGGAGAATCCTTCTATGAACCTCCGATAGTACCAGGCCAAACCCAAGAAGCTTCTCACTTCTGTAACCGTCTTGGGCCTCTCCCAATCCATCACGGCCTCAATCTTGTTAGGATCAACAGCAACTCCATTAGCAGAAATCACATGACCCAGAAATTTCACCGCCTTGAGCCAAAACTCACATTTTGACGGCTTCGCATAGAGCTTCTTCTCTTTTAGCACTTGCAACACAATCTTCAAGTGCTCGGTATGCTCCTCCTCCGTCTTGGAGTAGATCAAAATGTCGTCAATGAAGACGATCACAAACTAATCCAGGTACGGCTGGAAGATCCTGTTCATGTAGTCCATGAACACTGCGGGTGCATTGGTAAGTCCAAACGGGATCACCAAGTACTCGTAGTGCCCGTACCTCGAGCGAAATGCTGTCTTTGGGACATCCTCCGGCTTTACCCGTATCTGATGATAACCGGACCGGAGATCAATCTTGGAATACACACAAGCACCTCTGAGCTGATCCAGCAAATCATCTATGCGTGGAAGAGGGTACTTGTTCTTGATTGTCACCTTGTTCAACTGTCTGTAGTCGGTGCACAACCGCATGGTCCCATCTTTCTTTTTCACAAATATGACCGGTGCTCCCCAGGGAGACACACTCGGCCGAATAAAATCTTTTGCTGAAAGCTCCTCGATATGCTTCTTCAGCTCCGCCAACTCTGGTGGCGACATCCGGTATGGAGCCAACGATATAGGCCCCACACCAGGCAATAGGTCGATGGAGAACTCTATCTCCCTCTGTGGTGGAAACTCAGGAATCTCCTCAGGAAACACCTCGAGGAATTCCTTCACCACAGGAATGCCAGTGAGATCCTCCTGTGTCCCACTCACCAAACCTCCCAACATGACATAGCCAAATGCCCCTGCTCTCAAGGCCCTCCTCGCCTGCAGGACTGAAATGAACGGTGAGGAACTGGCTGTGGACCCACCCGGAGACATCACCACTTTCTTGGCACAACAGTCAATCATTGCACAGTTTCTGGACAACCAATCCATGCCCAAAATAATTTGAAGGTTGGCCATCGGCAATCCTATCAGATCTACCGAGAAGTCACGGCCATCCCACTGAAACGCTACATCGCGATGAACAGTGGAGGTCAAACATTTTTCTCCGGTGGCGGTGGTCACCCGCATCGGTGGAGAAAGCACATCACTGGGCAACTCAAGCCCCACAGCAATAGGGGTAGCAACAAAAGAGTGCGTTGCCCCGGAATCAAACAAAACATCAACAGTTGATCCACCAATGCTAACGGTACCACTGACCAGGTTCGGAGCTCTGTCCGACTGCTGACGATCGAGTGTGTAGACTCGTCCGGTAGTAGGTGGCACGGCTGGTGCCCCAGTAGGAACCATCTGCAATGGCACAGCCTGCACTGCAGCAACTCTCGCCGTCGGGCAATCTCTCGAGTAGTGGCCCTCCTTGCCACATTGGAAGCAAATCAGCTGACCGGTAGAGCACGGCCCAAAATGTGACTTCCCGCATCCAGAACATCTGGGAGCAGGAGGTCTAGCGGCGTTCCCCGAAGCAGCAGTCTTCCTGAACTGATTTGGCGCTTGCTTAGCCGCCAATGGTGGTTTACCCTTACCCTTGTTGGCAAATTTCTTGTTCTTCCAGGGAGTAGAACCACCGGCGCTCTGTGGCACCTCAACCTTGGCCCTCTTGGCCTGACTCGCCTGGCAGTAGTCCTCGATGTCGCGGCACTGCTGCACCAACGCTCCGAAGTCTCTCGAAGCAGAACCAGCGAGATGTCCAGCAATATCCTCATTAAGTCCCCTCCGGAACTTGGCCGCCAAGAATGTAGGAGTAGGCCTCGCCATGCGAAAATGAGAGAACTTGACCAGCTCATTAAACTTGGCCAGGTACTCGTCGACAGACAACGAGCCCTGCACCAACCGGTCAAACTCCCCCTGCTTCCTCTCCTGTGAGTCATAAGGGAAGTACTGACCCAGGAAGCTCTCCTCGAAGAATGGCTACGTCATCACATGGCCCTGCATCTCGTAGACCTGAGAAAGGTTGGTCCACCACTCATGGGCCTCGCCCTCCAGCATGTACGTGGCGAACAACAGCTTCTGCGGATCCGTGCACTGCATGATCCGGAAAATCTTGTCCAGCGCCTGTAGCCATCTGGCAGCAGCAATGGGATCATAAGATCCGTCGAAGGTAGGTGGCTTATGCTTGCGGAAAGCATTCAGCCGGCGATCGATCTCGTCACGATCCTCAGCGAGTACGGGGATAGTCTGCATAGCCCCCGTCAGATGACTACCCTCACCCATCTGGCTCTGGGTGTCCTCCTGTTGACTAGGCGGAGGTGGAGGCGGTGGCGGCGGTGGAGGTGGTGGAGGACCCTGGCCCGCAGCAGGACCAGCCCTCAGCTCCTCCAACATGACCCTCATCATCGTCATGTTGGCCATCCGGTTCTCCTCCAGAACCTCTGCCGTGGTTTGCCGGTTCGCATCTCGAATAGCGTCCAGCATCGCCCGGTTCGCCAGCCTCGTGGCTTCCTGGTCGGCTAGTCGGGCCGCCTGCATCTCAGCTAATGCAGCCAGGATAGGATCCGATTGATCCTCACTCGTACTCGTGTTCCTCCTCGGTGGTACCATGACTCTGCACAAGTTACACAAAGAATGAGTTGATCAGGCCCACGCCATGTGGTCACATATGCATTATCATAACACACACCAGTCAGAGAGAACGCAAAGTAGACACGCAACGACTCATCCTAAGTTATTGCAATACATACAGGCTTTTCCCTAGAAAGTGCTCTGATACCATAAAATGTAACAACCCGTGTTAACCCGGATTGTTAACACACTATCGTATTAAGCCACGCTTAATTAAAATGCGGAATAACTTTTTCTTTAATTCAATTATGACGTCATTAACTTAACCAACTTGATTACTTAATCATTTTCATAAAAATACTGCCTGTATGTAAATTGCAAGACAACTAACTGAATACCTCGTACATAATTATAATAAGTGAGTATCTAAAGCCACAGGTCTACACAAGTAGCCTGGGTCAAAATCCTGATACTTTAATTACAACATTAACCTAAAAGACCAAAGTCAAACATGTGGCATGGACAAACCCCATGCTCACCAAATAAGGCAACAAAGCCCAATAACAGTCATAACATAAACTCGACAGAAAACATAAACAACAGTCGGAAATAAAAACAGCAGTCAGCATATCATCAAATCAACTCAGCTCTGGCCTCCTGCCACCCGAGCCCTCAACATTACCTGATCCTGAAATAAGCGTCCCCAAACGTGGGGTGAGATCTCTAACAAGAAATCTCAGTAAGACAAGGGGTCCTCAAGGAGTCTCCACCCCAAGCTCACTTACATGTGTAATATAAGTTCAAAAATAGTATTTACAATATAAGTTCCAAAACTATGCGATGCAGCAATTAATCATGTCATGTGTGCTTTCAAATCTACTGGCCAGAGAAATGGAGGAATACGTCTATGCCTACATGAGTACATGGATACTACCTGCACCTCACCCCCATGCTTCTCCATCTTGTATGTACTACATACTCAGGATTGCCGTCTAGGTGGACACCACATGCATATCATAATGCTCATTACATATAAACAGCTCAACAGCATTTCCAAAATAATCAAAGCATGTAACACAGCATGCATAAACCCATCCCCATGGGACATGGTGGAACATCAAAATGGCTAAACCGAGGACACGAAAGCTTACCTTGCAAGCTAGCTACCCAAGCCAAGAGTCCAACCACTCACAAGTCCACAAACAGCAGTATCACAATCTGATATGGACCAACATTACATCAATATTAATGCATCTCAAGCATACAACTTTAAAGACTACGCCTTTCTTTTACGTTTTACGTCTTAAGGCTTCCAACAAAGCCATAAGTCCTTAATCATGTGATTCTGACTTAGTCCATTTATTACAGAAGTTCAACTTCCTTAAACTAGGGTCCACACACACCCCATAGCTTACTGTTCATACAGTAAAGCTACTGTCTGCGCAGAACCCAGGATATCCGGATATCAGAAGGGGCATATCCGAATATGCCATATCCGGATATCACACTGGACATATCCGGATATGTCATATCCGGATACCCAGATCCCATATCCGGATATCAATATCCGGATATCATATCCGGATACTGATATCCGGATATCTGTTCGACAAATATCCGGATATCTCACGACAGAATGCAGTTTCTTCATTTCGTGAATATCCATCCCAAAGATCCAACTTTTAACACATGTACACGTTAAAGCATGCATCTTTAGTTCATTTTAGGTTCATATACCTTATACCCTCTTGTTTACTCATTAAACATGGCCAAGACATCAACTTTAAGCATCATAGACTCATGATCATAGTGAGGTAACTTACCAAAGTTCAAAACAGAGGCAAGTTGTGCTCTTGGAGCTCTCCCAAGGTTCCTCACACTCAGCCTAAGTAGGAGCACGAAAATGGCACTTCAAGGTGGGTTCTTGCACCACAAGAAGGCTCTTTGAAGCTTACAATGACTACCACAAGGTAGCCATCACTAAAGCTCCAAGCTCATGCTCACTAACCTCACACACAGCAACTCAACATACAGAAACTACCACCTCTCACACTCACAAGGCCACTCACAAGTGTTTACAAGAAGGAGAGTGTGGAGGAATTCAAGAAAGGTAGCAACTTGGTGGTTTCTCCCAAGCAAATGACCAAGGAGGAAGGGAGGAGGAAGGGGAAGGCAGCTGCAGCCTTCAAGTCACGTAGGAAAATGAGGCACCTAGGGTTTTGTGCCTTAGTGTGCCTATTTATAGGCACATGGCCACTAATCGCGCAGTATGCCTTAATCGCAAAGTAAAAGATCTTGATCCCAAACTTCGGATTCTAGACCTACGCATTTTTCTAAGATTTGTCATATTTTTATTTTATTTTTCGGAGCACCTTTCCGGTACGCGCTTTTCCATAGCCAGTATCAGTCCTGGCATCAGATTACGTCATTTTGACTTGAAACTTGTTTTACAAGTCCTACATAATATTCTAGTAATTATCATGCATTCGTTATAATTTTCCGGGATACTTTTCCGGTACGCATTTATACCGAGTAGCAGAACCGGCATCTGCGCTTTTCTTCCGAAAAGCGACTTTCAGCATTTTTACTCACTCAATATAATTATCTAAGCCCATTAATAATTATTAGGGTCAATTATGGAGTCATTTCCTAATTATCATAATTAATTCACTAATTACCTTAATTAGCGGTGCGGGTTCTTACACCAGGCTTTACGTAGGCCAGGCCATAGGCCCCTGTAGGCCGGCCTGCCCCATTTACACCCCTATATATAGGGTTGATTTTTTTTGTAGTTAATGCAAATAAGTTATCTGCATTGAACCCAAAACGACGTCGTTTTGAGATGGAAATCAATGTATTTTTATAATTTTAATTTATTTCAAGGTTATAATAGTCTTTATAATTATAATTTTTTAATATTTCAATTCCAAAATGACATCATTTTGAAAGTAAATACATATAACTTATCTGCAGTAACTGCAGAAACATTTTTCTGATATATATATATATATATAGGGCTTATCGTTTCTCAAGTTGTTTGAGATAATTTTATCTCCAGACTCTAGTTACTAAATTATAATCGTAGAAAGATGGATCAATGGTGATGAATAAAGAGAAAAAGGTATTCATAACCATTCAAAGGTGAATAAATTAATACAAGAAAATAAATAAATAAAATGACGTAGTTTTGGGGTGGCCGGAGATAAACTTATCTCAAGTTGCAGGAGAAATATTTTTCCCATATATATATGTATACAGGGTCGGGATCATTTTACACCAGTGTAAGTTACACTCTCAATCTTGATCGTTGATCCCACTTATATCTAAGGGCTCTAATTTTTTAGTAATGTGAGCCATTGGATACAAGTGGATCAATGCTCAAGATTGAGTGTAAGACTTCTAACTCTTACACTGGTGTAAGAATATCCTGCCATATATATATATATATATATATATATATATATATATATATATACTTATCATTTCTCAAGCTGTTTGAGATCATTTTATCTCCGGCTACTAAATCATAACCGTACAAAGATGGATCAATGGTAATGAAGAAAGAGAAAGAAAAAGGGAATCATAACCATTCAAAGGTGAATCAATTAATATAATGAAATAAATAAATAAAACGACGTAGTTTTGTGATAGCCGGAGATAAATTTATCCCAAGGTGCTTGAGAAATATTTTTCTCATATATATATATGCAGTGACGGACACATGAATTTTAGCAAGAAGGGGTGAAAAAAAACTATATCATAAATAAAAGTATTTGAAATACAATATAAATTTAATATACAAAAAATTGAATGAAATCTATTACAGAAATTAATATCATTTCACTTGACTCTTACTCTATGTGTTTTCATATTGTTAAATTCATCTATAATTGATTCCCTGCTAAAACTCAAAATAATTTCTTTTTTCAATTTATGTAATCAAAGAATCATCAAGAAATTGGTCTTCCATTCTATTTCGAAGCCTGATCTTGATTATCTTCATAGTTGAGAAAGATCTTTCAGTAGTTATTGTAAAAACTGAAAGAGTTAGTACAAGTCTAATCACTCTATCAATAAGAGAGTAAATGATGGACTTTCCAGTTCTTAGTAGCACCTGACATAATACAGATATATATATATATAAGTCTAACCACTGTATATGAGATTATGAGTTAATAGTAAGAGTTAGTCATATATATATATATATATATATACACTACAAAAAAAAGGCATTTAGCGGCCGTTCATTTTGGTATACGCGACAGTTACAACCGCCACAAATTACAAAATGCATTATGCGGCAGTTGTAAGTATACCAAAAATGAACCGCCGCAAAATGCCTATTTTTTGTATATATATATATATATATATATATATATATATATATATATATATATATATATATATCAAGCTGCCGGAGATAATTCCAGCTACTAAATCATAATTGTATAAAGATGGATCAATGGTGATAAAGGAAGAGAAAGAAAAGGGGAATCATAACCATTTAAAGGTAAATCAATAATATAAGAAAATAAATAATCACACATACACCTGTGAACACCAATTCGTTACAATACCTATACCCAGAAAATTTTTTTTTCCACGATTTCAAGTTACAACCCATCTAAAAGTTACTCTATGACTATACATACATGCAATGATCTTAGGAAGGTGGGAGTTGATTTTGCCCGGCTCTAGGATTTACAGCCAGAATCGAAAGGAAGAAGGAGGAGGTTGGTGATGGACAGAACACAGAATAGAGGGAGAGGATGATCTGATGTTCTCAAGGAAAAATATGGGTAAGATTGTGGGCAGAAACACGAGGAACCGGAGGGAAAAACATGTACAACATGCATAGTTTTATCATCACATTTTTTTACATATATTATAAAAAAAAAATTCAAATTTTGGGGGGCGAGGTGGGGGATCCACCCTAGCCCCCTACTGTCTGGGTCTGCCCGTATATATATATATATATGAGAGCATTGGACTAGGATGGGTTGCTATTCAAATATAATTGCTCAGCCGAGTTTACTTTCATTTCTTTAATGTGGGAAGATTGTTACAAAAATAAGACAGATCCCATTTAAGTTTTGTAGTTGTTGGGTATATTTTCATCTTTGAACAAATGAAGTCTGAATTCTTTTTTGTTGAGCAGCATTAGCATATGTGTTTAAATCCAGATTTTGACGAAGGATCGTTTCAAGAGAATGAATAAGGGGGCAGCAGAGATTTTCTAGAAACTTTTGGTTTAGGTTGGTTATTCACCAAAGCTGGAAGCATGAGAATTTTCAGGAGGGACTCCTTGTCAATGATCTTTATTTTCCTAGATATTAACCAGTCTATGAAGTCCTAATGGTAAGTTTCGGATTTGAACCTCTCAATTCTCATTAGAAGTTGCAACTCTCTGAAATCGAATCCAGTACCCCTTAATCAGGTTAAACCCCGGAACTTAATTAGGTTGACCTGAACCAACAATTGTTAATGAGCTTCTTATGATGATTCTATGTTTCCAATTTTTTTATGTTTTTTTTTGGCTATTTATAGTCTAAGAAGCACTAACACTTTAAAAATCTTGACGTGTCGTGTTCGACACTTCTCGACACTCTGACACTCCAATATGCGTTATAGAAATTCAAAAAAAAGGTTCAAAGGTTTATTTGCGTTGAGTTTTTAGTTCGAACTTTTAGATTCGTTGGATTACGATTATTTAATATAAATATTTGGGATATGTTATGTTTCTTTGCAAAATTTATGAATATTATAAGTTTAGATTCATCTTTTTGTTAAATTATTGAATATTAAATATAATATACACTACATAAATTAAAAAGTATTATTTAATATCAAAACGTGTCCTAACGTATCAAGATCTAACATTTTTTAGAATTAACGTATCGGAGTGTCGTGTCGTATCGTGTCACGTGTCCCGTATCCGTATCGGTGCTACATAGTTTATAGTCACCGACATTTACACGGGCATTTAAAAGAAAATAAAATATTTATAAATTAATGATAGAATTTTTATAAATTTTATAATTTTTTTTATGACAATACATGTATGATACACGCAAGATTCTTTTTATAATAATCTACTTCCAATACAAATCCTTTCCATAATAAAATATCTTGATACCCTGGATGTTTGCTCTTGTTTATGATAGAGTTGAGAGTTATATTTCGGTCAGGTGCGCACTATGAAATCTTCATTTCCCAATCCAAAGTCTTTCCTTATATAATCATGCAGAAGTTTTAATCATAAAGATAGGTATTCATAATAAGATAAGAATTTTAGATTGAATGCAAGGGAAAATACAGTCATAGTGTTCCAACTTCAGCATGTTTCATAACAGACATGTTTTAAATATTTATTTCACTCTGTTTCTCCAAAATTATATCCGTAAAATTGCTAAAGTTGTAACACGTTCTGAATATATACGGACTCATTTATTGATCACACAGTTTCCGAAAGAGAAGTATGAGTCAAATAAATACTAGAATAAAAATGTTCAAATCACACCAACCAGTTTGAGCTTGAAACAATCAAATTCCATGGCCCAACTTTTTATTTTTTTAGCTGATCCAATGGGATGATTTTTTAATACTACCCTTTAATTATGTTCCATAACATTATTAAAAGAATTTGAATGCAAATTCTTTAAACAACGTGACAAAACATAATTAAAAGAAAATGTTTATAATAGAACAAAATTAAATCTTTTTAGGCAATTCATAGATGTTTGATAGCTTCCCATAATCTAGTCGAAAATCCAAAGCTGAAAAGGACTTGCGAAGCTGAGCAAATTCGTTGCCTTCATTGGGGTTGACATTATCTATCATAGAGGCTTGTAAGAGAGCACTATAGTTCTTTATGTTCTTAAGAGCATTTGGATGGCCCTCAGTCATGGGGGATTTTCTTCCAGTAGAAAGAAAAATTGGGGATATAAATAGTTTTGAGCCCGATGAAGTACTGCTTGCACTATTGCCTGTTTCTTGACCTTGCTTGTGTTGTTCATTATTCTTCTCCTGTAAAAGGCAAAATGGTACTGAATTTATTTAAGCCTTATGGTATTAGCTAGAAAAAAATAATTAAAAGAAAAATAATATTTTCTTTGAGGAGATGATAACAATGGGATAAACTAAAAATGCATTATAATATGGAAAAACATTTTCTCATGTTGCATGAGAATTTATGTTGTGACTCTTCGATTTACGTGCAAAACTTTTCTTTTCTTTTTCTTTTTCTCTTTTTAATAAATGTGGGTCTTACCACTAGTTGAGTCACAATATGAGAATTCAATTATCATGCAAGAAAATCAAACCCCTTATAATATGTCTATTACATATTGTTTTTTAAAGGATTTAGTAAGTGTGGAGCCTCACCTCTTTTGAAGATTCCGAATCTCTCCGGGGTTGTTCAGCAGTTTGGTTCTTTCCTGATTTGTTGACATCACTTGTGCTTGTTTGAGACAGTTCCCTTCTTTTCGAAACCCTTTGCTTATATCTTGAAAAGCAACAAACACTTCAATTTTCAGTCATATGACAACATGAAATCCAATACATGCATACAGCACTCTGTTGCTAAAAAATGTAAAACTATTTGCCTCATGTGTAATATTATGTGTCAATTGATTTAATTAATAAAAGGGCATTATGGTAATTTTGGCTATTAAAGGGAAGTTACTTAAAGTGTAACTGCTGATAGGTGCAGTTATATAAAAGTTATATGGTCAGTTTTCTGTGAAGCGTATCTGACAGAAACAAAAAGTTCCTTCTGAGTCTGCCCAGAAAGGTTGTATCAAATCCCTATCAAAGAAGATACAAGAACGGTGAAAGGGTTAAGGCTTAGAGAAAGTATTCCACCATCAAAGTTCTTCCGCACTAATGGAGAAAGGTACACTTTATGTGAAAACCATGAATTCTAAAGATCCCCTTTCATGTTCTTGAATGTTTATTGTTGAACATGAATCATTGATCAAATGCTTACATGTGGTATCAGAGCATGGTTTAAGAATTTATGTTTTTCCATTTATGATTATGATGAATTATTGATTTAAAAAAAAAAAATTAGGGTTCTTTGCAAATTACTGATTCCGATTTGCAAATCATATCTTATTTTATTATCGTTCCGAATTAAAATCCGAGGGAAGAATTGCATGACTTTTGACAATTTACTTCTCCCTTTGTCGTGCTTCTGGATCTGAATGATATTGGATTCGGTAACCGTGCATCATAATTAATGGATTTAAGTACAGTCATCCATTAAATTGAATGGCATTAAATGACATATAAAAAAAAAAAAAACAAACAACATAAAGGGACGTCACTGTGCGTTGGAGAAATTGGATATTGAATGGACAAAATATTGCACTTTTGGAAACTTGAAAGAAAATAATGGACACTGTGCGTTCATTCTTTTTTTTTTCTTTCATGAAAGTAACAAAAGTTGCAATATATTCAAGGTTCACAGTTTCATCATATTTACGGTTTTGTGTTCATATTTATAAAGTTGTATGATGATATATATTCTTGATTTGTAAAAGTATGTCACTATCTCAATTTTTCTTTTTACCGTAAATGATTATGTGATATGGTTGGATTAAGATTAAATGTGAAAATTTAATCCCATTATTGTTTATGAAATATTAAAGTTTTGAAATTAATTATGGTAGATTTGTTAGTCACCAAAGTGGCCAAATCTTGAAGAGTTGTTTTAATTTCAAATATTATGATTTTATTTCAATTACCATGACCATTATGCTATGAATAGTATGATATAATTTTCTGGTTGTGGTATATTGAAGTTCATTATTATAGAACAATTGGGGATCAACCCAAAGGTTGGTTATTTGTTTTATAAAATGAACATGGATGTTGGTATTGTTGGCATATTTCCTCATATTTGGACATCCAAAGATGACAAATATTTATGATAGGGGTATGCATCATTGCCAAATTATGTGAAATTTATATAGCATCATTACAGTTAATGTTGTATGTTAATGGATCCCCAAAGGTGAACATTGATATGCATTGAAGTTAGTATATTTGAATCTGTGAAATATGTTAGTATGTGACATGTATGTCTCAAAGCATTAATGTTTAAATGTTATTCCTTGCAGTACCTGTTGCCACACATTCCATGTTCTCAACTGTTGCAGTTTTTAATGGGCTGAACTTCTCTGAATGGAAAGAGCAAATCAATTTTTACCTTGGGGTAATGGATATGGATTTGGCTCTTAGAGAAGAGGAACCTGGTGCTATTACTCCTGCACTGAGGATGAAAGAAACCATTTTAAGAACTGGGAAAGATCCAACAGATTAAGTTTGATGTACATGAAAATGAGCATAGCAAGCAACATTAAGTCAGCTCTTCCACAAACTGAAAGTGCCATCGAAATGATGAAACTTGTGGAAGAGCGCTCCCAAACTGCTGATAAGTCTCTTGCTGGGACACTTATGAGTACACTGACCACCATGAAATTTGATGGTTCGCGTACTATGCATGAGCATGTTATTGAAATGACAAGTATTGCGGCAAAATTAAAAGCATTGGGAATGGATGTGGATGAGAATTTCCTGGTGCAGTTCGTATTGAACTCATTACCGTCTGAGTATGGTCCTTTCCAAATGAACTATAATACCATGAAAGACAAATGGAATGTGCATGAATTGCACAGTATGTTAGTTCAGGAGGAAACCAGACTTAAGAATCAGGGAGCTCATTCCATCAATTATGTAAAGCATCAAGGAGCTGAAAAGAATAAAGGTAAGAAGCATGAGAAGAAAGGAGGAGGAGGAGGACCCCTTAAAGTTGATGAGGCCTCTTCTTCTAAAATCCACAAAAAGGAAAGTAATGCAAAGATGAGGTGCCATTTCTGTAAAAAGGAAGGGCATTTCAAAAGGGATTGCCTGAAACGTAAGGCTTGGTTCGAAAAGAAAGGTAAGCCTAGTGCTTATGTATGTTATGAATCAAACCTGGCTGAAGTTCCTTATAATACTTGGTGGATTGATTCTGGTTGTACTACTCATGTTTCTAATACAATGCAGGGATTCCTTATGACCCAAACCACAAGACCAAATGAAAAGTTTGTCTTTATGGGCAATAGAGTGAAAGTTCCGGTGGAAGCTGTTGGGACTTACCGTTTAATTCTCGACAGTGGATATCATTTGGATTTATGTGAAACTCTTTATGTACCTAGTATATCTAGAAATTTAGTTTCAATTTCCAAACTTGATGTTGCTGGATACTCTTTTAAATTTGGTAGTGGTAGTTTCAATTTGTACAAGCACAATCATTTGATTGGTAATGGTACTTTATGTGATGGATTATATAAATTATGTCTTGATAATCTTTATGCTGAAACACTTATGACTCTGCATCATAATGTTGGTACTAAACGTACCTTAATTAATGAGTGTTCCGCTTACTTGTGGCACAAACGTTTGGGACACATTTCCAAAGAAAGGATGAAAAGATTGGTAAATAATGAAATCCTTCCGGATTTAGACTTTACTGATTTAAATGTTTGTGTGGATTGTATTAAAAGAAAACAAACAAAACACACAAAGAAAGGAGCCACAAGGAGCACTCAGCTTCTTGAAATTATACACACTGATGTATGTGGTCCGTTTGATGTTAATGCCTTCAATAAAGAAAAATATTTTATCACTTTCATTGATGATTATTCACGTTATGGTTATGTCTATTTGCTGCATGATAAGTCTCAAGCTGCAAATGCTTTGGAGATTTATATTAATGAAGTTGAAAGGCAATTAGACAGAAATGTGAAGATTGTCAGGTCTGATAGGGGTGGTGAATATTATGGAAGGTATGATGAAAGTGGACAACATCCGGGCCCATTTGCTAAATTTCTGGAAAAGCATGGTATTTGTGCTCAATACACAATGCCCGGTACACCGCAACAGAATGGTGTATCTGAAAGGCGTAATAGGACCTTACTGGATATGGTTAGGAGTATGTTAAGTAATTCTTCTTTACCCATTTCATTGTGGACTTATGCTCTAAAAACTGCCATGTATGTATTGAATAGGGTTCCTAGTAAGTCAGTTCCAAAGACTCCTTTTGAACTTTGGACTGGAAGGAAACCTAGTATAAGACACCTGCATGTTTGGGTTGTCAGGCAGAAATTAGATACTACAATCCGCAAGAAAAGAAACTGGATGCAAGGACAATCAGTGGTTATTTCATTGGTTATCCAGAAAAATCGAAAGGGTATAGATTTTACTGTCCTTATCATACTACAAGGATTATTGAATCTGGAAATGCAAGGTTCATTGAGAATGGTGAAGTTAGTGGGAGTGAAACACCAAGTAAAGTGGATATTCATGAAGTGAGAATACAAGTTCCATTGACTTGTAGCTCTAGTAAAGTTATTGTTCCTTATGCTATTGAACCAATCAATAATAATGAAGGACAAGTTAATGTTCCCACTACTCATGAAGAAATCATTGTTAATGAACCGAATGAACCCATAGTAGAAGAACCACAACAGATAGCATTAAGAAGATCTCAAAGAGAAAAGAAACCTGCTATTTCTAATGATTATGTGGTATATCTACAAGAGTCTGATTTTGACATGGGTATTCAGGATGATCCAGTAACGTTTTCACAAGCCATGAATGGAGAAAATGGTGATAAATGGTTAGATGCTATGAAAGATGAGTTGAAATCTATGGAACAGAACAAGGTTTGGGATCTTGTTGAGTTACCAGAAGGGTGTAAGAGAGTTGGTTGTAAATGGGTCTTTAAGACCAAACGTGACTCTCATGGTAACTTAGAACGTTACAAGGCCAGACTTGTTGCAAAGGGATTCACTCAGAAAGATGGCATTGACTATAAAGAAACTTTTTCACCAGTTTCAAAGAAGGATTCTTTAAGAATTATTATGGCATTGGTGGCTCATTATGATCTAGAGTTACACCAAATGGATGTGAAAACTGCCTTTCTAAATGGAAATTTAGATGAAGATGTGTACATGGATCAACCAATGGGGTTCATAGAAAAGGGTAAAGAGCACATGGTGTGCAAACTTAAGAAGTCAATATACGGACTTAAACAAGCTTCACGGCAATGGTACCTTAAGTTTAATGATAATGTTGTTTCCTTTGGATTTAAAGAAAACATCGTTGATCGATGTATATATCTGAAGATCAGTGGGAGCAAGTTTATATTATTGATTCTGTATGTTGATGATATTTTGCTGGCAACTAATGATCTTGGTCTTTTAAATGAGACTAAGAAGTTTCTCTCTAGTAACTTTGAAATGAAAGATATGGGCGAGGCGGCTTATGTGATAGGAATAGAAATATTCCGTGATAGATCACAAGGACTGTTAGGTTTGTCTCAGAAAGCATATATTAATAGAGTTCTAGAGAGATTCAGAATGGAAAACTGCTCATCATCTCCGGTTCCAATTCAGAAAGGAGATAAGTTTAGTCTCATGCAATGTCCTAAAAGTGAATTGGAACGAAAAGAAATGGATGCAATTCCGTATGCATCATTAGTTGGGAGTTTAATGTATGCTCAGACTTGTACGAGACCAGATATTAGCTTTGCAGTTGGGATGTTGGGTAGATACCAAAGTAATCCCGGTATGGATCATTGGAAAGATGCAAAGAAAGTTCTGAGATATTTGCAAGGAACTAAAGGTCACATGCTTACTTATAGAAGGTCTAACAACCTTGAAGTGATTGAATACACAGATTCAGATTTTGCAGGATGCGTAGAAACAAGAAAGTCTACATGTGGTTACCTGTATCTTTTAGCTGAAGGAGCTATATCATGGAAAAGTGCGAAGCAGACTGTAATAGCTGCGTCCACTATGGAAGCTGAATTTGTGGCATGCTTTGAAGCCACAATTCAGGCTAAATGGCTATGGAACTTTATTTCAGGGCTTGAATTGGTCGACAATATTGAAAAGCCGCTTAAAATTTATTGTGATAATTCCGCAGCAGTCTTCTTTTCTAAAAACGACAAGTATTCCAAAGGTGCTAAACATATGGAATTAAAGTACTTTGCCGTTAAAGAAGAGGTTCAGAAACAAAGAGTGTCTATAGAGCATATTAGCACCGATCTTATGATAGCTGATCCCTTGACGAAGGGATTACCGCCCAAGACATTTACTGGTCATGTATGTAGAATGGGCATTATGTCAGCTAATGAATGATGACAATTATTGTTATGTATTAAGTATTGACACTCTGAGCTCATTGATGAATATATGTTTCTGTTATTGTCTTATTTTCAATTTATGAATGCATGCAAGTTTATGTAATGATATTGAAATTGTTTATGGTCCATTACGAAGACATTATTGTTGGACATAATGTGTACTTCCTATTAAAGTATCATGTTAGGAAGAAGAGTCAATATAGTAGTACATGGAAGGGATTATGCCGACTCGATAGCATACAACCGCCATGACTCTTGTTGATTTTATTTCTAATAATGAATTATGATGAGGTCAATGTACGGAACCTTAGCCTAGTAAATGCGCATTATAATGAGTGTTGATTAAATCATGAAGGGACACCTCATGACATGAGCCAAGTGGGAGAATGTAAAACTATTTGCCTCATGTGTAATATTATGTGTCAATTGATTTAATTAATAAAAGGGCATTATGGTAATTTTGGCTATTAAAGGGAAGTTACTTAAAGTGTAACTGCTGATAGGTGCAGTTATATAAAAGTTATATGGTCAGTTTTCTGTGAAGCGTATCTGACAGAAACAAAAAGTTCCTTCTGAGTCTGCCCAGAAAGGTTGTATCAAATCCCTATCAAAGAAGATACAAGAACGGTGAAAGGGTTAAGGCTTAGAGAAAGTATTCCACCATCAAAGTTCTTCCGCACTAATGGAGAAAGGTACACTTTATGTGAAAACCATGAATTCTAAAGATCCCCTTTCATGTTCTTGAATGTTTATTGTTGAACATGAATCATTGATCAAATGCTTACAAAAAAAACGTATAATTTAGTTCACAAGGTGTTCAATGCTTAGCCTGTAGTAATATCATATATATGTGTGAAAAGGGAGGGTTATATTAACAATTTTTTTTTCTTACAAACTACATTAAGTCTGACTAGTCAGAGTTCAATCAAGAGTGTTTGACTAGTCAGACGTAATGTAGTTTGTAAGTTTGTAAGAAAAAAGTCTGTCAATATAATATTGTCCATCTGAAAATTGCATTACTGGATTTTGTTCTCCACTTTCATTTTTTTCAAGTAGTGAAAGAATTTTTTATTTCAGTCATGAACATTAGCATACCTTTTGCGTCTTTTAGTTTGTAAGTGTTCATCCTCGTCTTTGTAGATTACCGGCAAAGCTGAAGGGTCGCATGCTAATGGACTAGATTTGAAGAACTGAAAGCAATAAAAAGTTAGCATATTGCAAATTGAGAACAATATATTTTGTTTTGGTAAACATAAAATTTCATATAATTCAGGAAATTATATGTAGTTTACCAAGATCAGCAATTGGGTTAGTTTAGTTGGGTTAAAGCAATTTTATTTTATTTGTATTCAAATTTTTGAAAGTTATGCATCCTGATTAAACTTGAAATCATGTTCCAAATCTTCTCAACTCTTCAAGCTTAATTTTTCCAAGAAATTTTAAAACTCAACATTCTTATCATTTCATTGTCAAAAAATAGATCAATAAAGATAAAATGAACAGAACAGAAAAGCAAGAAGATGCATAATTAACAATAACAGAAGAAGCTCACATCATTTCGGAGAGCAGAGGCAGCACTGCCACGATGAAAAGGGTCGAGATCAAGAAGTGTGGCCAAGAGACCATGGGAAGAGGAAGGAAATTTCTGGAAGTAATCTTTGTAATTAGGTTTGTAATGTTGTGGAGGCCGGAAGCTTGTCGTTAGCTTCAGTTTTCTCCAATAATCCTCTGAAGGAGAACCACAAAGTTTGAAGATCATGTCAAGCTGTTCAACCTATATACATATACTTGAAATGCTTATTTGCTAAATCAGAATTGAAACACTGCTATTAGCAGCATCACTGAATAAATCCTTTCTATAGAGGGGCGTGTCCACAATGACATGAAAACAAGATGGATGATAATTTTTTCAAGTTTGAGCCGATAACATTCATATCATGGTGGGACTAGTTCTCTCAAAGAGAATTTTTTTTTATTTACAGGGATTTGAACTCAAGATTTTGCTTAAGCGGAATTAAGTATGTACCACTTGA
This sequence comes from Gastrolobium villosum, assembly GCA_032173675.1. Classification (NCBI taxonomy): domain Eukaryota; kingdom Viridiplantae; phylum Streptophyta; class Magnoliopsida; order Fabales; family Fabaceae; genus Gastrolobium; species Gastrolobium villosum. Next base: position 6,539 of record JAVKPL010008851.1, on the reverse strand, counting down.
ACCAACTAATTTGGTAAAACCTACTATAATTTTTTTCACTTCTATTTTACCCCAATACCTAAATATTATTATAATAATGATGACAAACTCATAGAAGACATAGACAATTATGTATAAGTGATAATAAGTCCATTCATAAAGGAGACATGCATGAAACATGAGTAGATGATGGAAATTGTTTTGAAATCAAAGAAAATATCTGAACCTGAAATGGAGCTAAATGAGATTTTCTTCAATGTCCCAACTAAACTCTTACCTCTGTTCTCCCGGGCATAATTGGTCTTCCAACAAACATCTCAGCAAATAGGCATCCTGCACTCCATAGATCAATGCTAAATCCATAATCGGTTGAACCTAAAAGAAGTTCAGGAGCTCTATACCAAAGTGTGACCACTCTATTTGTAAAAGGCCCTTCAGGGTTAATATCAAAAGAATTTGCAAGCCCAAAATCTGCAATTTTCAGCACCCCTCTTTTGTCTATTAACAAGTTAGAAGCTTTAATATCTCGGTGCATAACTCCCCTCTCGTGACAGTGCTGGAGACCAGAAAGCAGCTGCTGCATGTAGCACTTGATCTTATACCCAAAAAAAAAAAAAAAAGACGACTTGTTTTATCACAAAATGCTTAACCAAATATAAACAACTTAAAATGTAATTGGATGAAGCAGAAGCTATAGTAAAAAAAACCACTCCCCATTAAACCCGACTAGCGAGTATGGGGTGGAGGAAATCCTTGTACACAGCCTTACCTTTGCATAATTGCAAAGAGGCTGTTTCCTGGATTCGAACCCATGACTGAAAAGGAACAGTTTTACCACTGCTCAGGTTCGCCCCCTATAAGGAACAGAAACTAAATTAATCATTCTTTAATTCTTCAATCAGACACACGTGCATTTTGTAGGTCAACATATAACATTAAAAAAAACCACAAACATCTCAAATTCCAAGTTTCTAACTGTTACAAATATTAGTAGAAACCCAACCTGTGCTTCGGTGAGTCTCTCCTCGGGTCGGGAGATAATTCGGGTAAGATCTGACTGCATGAATTCAAAAACTAGATAAAGACTATATTGCATCCTTGATGTTGCTAGTCCTTCAAGTTTGATGACATTGGGATGATCCAGCTTCTGTAATACCATGATCTCTCTTGCCATAAACTTTATACTTTCAGAGTCTGATGTGTCAAAACGTACCTTCTTCAAAGCAACAATCTTTCCTGTGCCCTTATCTCGGGCTTTGTACACATTGCTATATGTTCCACGTCCTATCTGTGACCCAAAATGGAAACTCGATCAGTTGATGAGTTCATGTAGGTTAGTAGTACTAGAACAAGTAAGAGCTTATAAAGCAATGCCCTTTTCTTCCCCCCGACTTTCTTTGACTATTTGAAAAAAGATTATCTTCCGAAGGCAATATACACTTCGGCTATAATGCTTTGGTGTTAAATTGATTTCCTGTAACGCAGTAATATTGGTAATGTAAATTGGAAAAAAGAAAAAAAAATTACAATACATATGGAAATATCACAATATGATCCTGAGACTTGGCTTTAAAGAAACCAAAGGTGATCAACCGAAGAAGACAGTGAACAGAGAATTTGTAAGAGAACTGATATTCATCTTTGTAAACTTGTGGAAAGTAAAAGTACCGAAAGCAATGTACAAATGGACCATTTATAGTCCAAAGCTAACAGAAGGATTAGTTGCTTATTGTTGCAACTAATTCCGTAAAGAAAGGAAAGATACAAACAGAAAACTAACTACTGTTAGTTACAACCATCCTACCAGCAGTGACTTATCTAACAACAACTAACTGAATACTTATATACTCTAATATTCGCCCCTCAAGCTCAAGGGGGATGGAGCAGCAATGTATGATCAAAAACCTTGAGTTTATCCCTGAGTTCACTAAACCGAGCAGCTGACAAGGGCTTGGTAAAGGTATCAGCAATTTGCAAAGAACCAGGAATATGTTGCACAACAAGAGACTTGGCCAGAACCTTTTCTCTAACAAAGAAGACATCAAGTTCCATGTGCTTGGTTCTTGAGTGAAGAACCGGATTGTGAGCAAGAGCAACTGTACTTTGATTATCACAGTAGATGACAGGAACTTTAATAGGAACTTGTAACTCTTTCAGTAAAGATTGCACCCAAAGTATTTCAGCAGCAGTAAGAGCAAGGCTTCGATACTCAGCCTCAGCACTGGAACGAGCAACGAGAGTTTGTTTCTTAGCCCACCAAGAGATAGGATTAGAGCCAAGAAACAGACAAGCCCCTGAAGTGGACCTTCTGTCATCTGGATCAGAACCCCAATCAGCATCACAGAAGGCAGCAAGAGAAAGAGGATGCAGTTTTGAAGGTGGATGAAAAAGAAGTCCAAAAGAAATAGTGCCTTTGAGATACCTCAGAATTCTTTTAACAATCTTCCAATGATCCTCTAGAGGTTGAGACAGGAATTGACAGACTTTATTAACACTGAATGCAATTTCAGGTCTTGTTAGAGTAGCATACTGTAAGGCACCTACAATTGAGCGGTAGAGAGACGGATCAGAGACATAATTAGAGCCATGTCTACTGAGCTTGCAACCACTTGGCATTGGTGTAGCTATGCTTTTGGAGTCTGTCATCCCAGCCTTGTGAAGAATATCTTTGATGTATTTAGACTGAGACAAAAGAAGTCTACCATTGGAGAGAGGTTTGACTTCAATACCAAGAAAGTAGTCTAGATTGCCAAGTTGTTTGAGAGCAAACTTTGAATTCAACTGATTGGTGAGATGCTGAATCAAATCTGAACTACTACCAGTAATTATGATATCATCCACATAAACCAATACATAAGTGCAATGTCCATTGGCTCGAAGAATGAAGAGAGAAGGATCACACTTGCTAGAAATGAAACCAAGTTGATGAAGAGTATCCTGGAACTTTTCAAACCATGCCCTGGGGGCTTGTTTGAGGCCATAAATTGCTTTGTTGAGCTTACAAACCAGTGACTTGTCAGAGACTTCAAAACCAGGTGGTTGAGTCATATAAACTTCTTCAAAAAGCTCTCCATTAAGGAAAGCATTGTTAACATCAAGTTGCTTCAAGGGCCACCCATGAGACAAAGCTAAAGTAAGCATAATGCGAACAGTAATAGGCTTAACCACTGGAGAAAAGGTTTCATTGTAATCAAAACCATGCTGCTGATGAAAACCTTTGGCAACAAGCCTGGCTTTGTATTTGTTTATGGTCCCATCAGGATTTTCTTTAATGCGAAACACCCATTTACAGCCAATAGATGTTCTGGATGGAGGTAAATGAACAAGAGACCAGGTACCATTAGCAATAAGAGCACTATATTCCTGGTTCATAGCTTGAACCCATTCTAGTAGTAACAATGCCTGTTTGACAGTGGAAGGTTCCATATGAGTCATGAATAGAGAGGGTGCAGGACCTTTAGACCTGGTAAAAATAGTGTGAGTAGGAGGTGAGATCTTAAGAGAACGAGGAGGTATGTAAGTAGACCCTGAAGAAAGAGGAGGAGAAGAAGAAGACAGCGAAGAAGAAGACTCATGAAGACTAGGTAACTTGGAGAGGACAGGTGTGGACTCATAAAGCTGAGACAAAGAAGCAGACCGAGTGTTAGGATGAACAAAATCTGAAGTAGCTGATGTATCAGGAACTGGTCGATCAACTGGTCCAGTAGAGAAAGTCTGATGAGGTTGAGACACATTAAGCAAAGGAGAGTGTAAAGTAGATGGTGAAGCTGACACAGCAGGTAAAGAAGATGGTGACATGTGAGACACAAGAGGTATATGGACAGGAGTAGGGAAGTGTGTAGCAGGTAAGCAATCGACTGAATGAGGCTGTGTAGCAGGTAAAGTAGCAGGTAAGTGTGAAGGGTGTGCTGCTGGCATGAAGACAAGTGATTGAGGCGATGAAGCAGACATGGCAGGTAAAGGAGATAGTGATGTATGAGGCACAGGAGAGAAGTGATCAGACTGTAAGGGAACAGGTGAGTGTATGGGAACCAGTGAGTGTATGGGAACAGGTGAGTTTATGGCAGGTGAGGGGATGGCAGATGAGTAAGGGTGATGTGCAGTAGGCATGGAGACATGTGATTGACTAGGTTGTGTAGGAGCATGTATATGAAGAGTAGGCTGTGTAGTAGCATGTGAGGGGGCTGCAGTGAACGCAGGTAAGGGAGACAAAGATGAGTGCGACTTTGATGTGTGAGGTACAGAAGGTAGGAGGACAGGCTGGACATCAGTAGGTAAAATTGAGGCAGTGGACAAAGGTAAGACATGATGGTTACTAGGCTGAACAGGAAAAGTGGATGAAGAGTATGATGGAACGGGAGAAACAGATGCAGGCTGTGATGCATCAGGCAAAGAGCAAGAAAGAGGAACAATATTGCTAGTATATGGAACACTATCCGTGAAAGTAGTGACAGTAGGTGAAGAGGAAGAAAATAAAGTGGAAAAGGGAAATTTGGACTCATTGAAAAGAACATCCTTGGAAATATAAAGTTTCCCATTTGGACTTAAGCATTTGTATCCCTTGTGACTAGGTGAGTAGCCAAGGAAAACACATTCATGAGAACGAAAATCAAACTTATGTTTGTTATAAGGTCGAAGAAGGGGAAAACAAGAACAACCAAAAACTTTAAGAAAATGATAATCAGGAAAGGTCTTGTAAAGAACAAAGTATGGAATTTGAAAATTTAAGGCAGATGTGGGTAATCTATTAATTAAATACACAGCTGTAAGAAAAGCATGATCCCAGTACTTAAGAGGAAGAGAAGCATGAGCAAGGAGAGTGAGACCCATATCAACTATGTGTCTACGCTTTCTCTCAACTAAACCATTTTGATGATGAGTATGAGGACAAATTAGGCGGTGAGTAATTCCCATATGAGTGAGAAATTTTGTGAAGGGACGAAATTCACCACCCCAATCAGTTTGAACAGACTTAATAGAGTGATGAAACTGTGTGGAAATCAAGGAATGAAAGTTTTTAAAAATAAGTAAAGATTCTGATTTCTGCTTGAGAGGGTAAATCCAAGTAAACCTTGTTGTGACATCAACAAAGGTAATGTAATACATGAACCCTTGGGATGATTGAACATGAGCTGGTCCCCACAAATCACTAACTATGAGTTGAAAGGGTTCAGTATAGTTAGTAGATGAAGAAGAAGAAGGTAACCTGTGAGACTTACCCATACAACAAGCTGAACAGAAATCAGAAAAGGTTTTATTGCCCAAAGAAATATTACAATGAGACAGTATTCTTTGCAAGGAATCAAAGTGTGGATGGCCTAATCTAGAGTGCCAGAGACTATAGTTCCCAGATACATCAGCAACTACAGAATTATTACAAGCAATTTTACATGACTTAGGAATACAAACTGACTGAACTGAATCAAAAGAATTACAAGGAGAAACAGATTGAACAGAATTTGCAGAAAAATTCGAGGAACAAGCTGTTGAGAAGCCAGGAGCAGCAGCTTGTAGACCTTGAAACTTATAGAGTCCATCATGCCCAAGAGATCCTTCAAGTAAGACCTCATGAGACTCCTGAGATTTGACAAAACAATGAGTAGAATGGAATTCAAAGTAAACATTGTTATCCTTAGCAAACTGACTAACACTTAAGAGATTTTTGGTAATTTTTGGAACAAGAAGAAGGTTATGTAAACGAAATGAAGTATGAGGAGGAAAAGGAGACCGAAAGTTGCAAGAACCAATGGAGGAAATAGACAAACCTTGTCCATTACCAACAAAAATTTGTTCTGGACCATCATAAGAGGTGCCTTGCATCAGATTTGCTGGGTTGGCTGTGACATGATGAGAGGCTCCTGAATCAGGGTACCAGTCCGAATTCATTTGATTGTTTGAAGATCCAGCAGAGGCACGTACATGACCAGCTTGAGAAAAGTTGGCTTGAGACTGCATATTTGGGAAAGGTCCAGTACTAGCATTATGAAAGACACCAGGACCAGCATGTAAGTAGTTCCAATTAGGACTGGAGGAAGCTTGTGATACTGCTAAGTGTGCTGAAGCAGGAAAAGGAGAAGGATGAGCAGCAACTGGAAATGGAGAAGACTGAGCCAGTGGTGTAGAACCTGTGTTATACCTCCACCAACAACTTGAAGCTTCATGACCATTCTTCTTGCAAAGTTGACATGTAACAAAAGGTCTACCATTGCTTCTACCACCTCGACTGCGTCCTCTACCACCACGCCAACCACCACGATTTTGCTGTGAAAAATTTCTGAAACCATTACCTTGTTCATAAGAGTTGGTAAGCATTTGTCCTTGTGGTCTATAGTGTGCTTGATCTGAAACCCGTGGAGTAGGATTCGAATCTTGCATCTGATTGTGCACTAAAGGAGTATGAGCCACATTGATAGAAGTAACACTCAATGCATCAGACTGAAATTTTGTAAGCATAGCTTCTTGAGCTAAACTGTGATTCTAGATCATCAAAACTACTTGAATCTCTGCCTCTGAAGTAAGTAATAAAAGGACCATACTCTTCTGGTAATCCTTCAAGAACC